>JBCAUA010073656.1:0-10950 GCA_038406235.1 Peronia verruculata
ATCAGTTTGTGACCAAAGGTCTGGGCTATAAATAGCCACAGGCCCACACGTAACGTTATGTACATACCATAAGCATAATTATGGGCTTACTATAGTTTTACCTGTATCAGGCCTATGCAATGTTTTTCAGCTGTGCCAGGTTGCTCAAGGACCGCAAATTATTGCTTGGAGGGCCACATGCGGCACGCGGGCCGCGTGTTTGAGACCCCTGCTCTAAAGCTTGGTCTCACTTCTTGAGAGTGTTGATTCTTTCTCTAAGTAAGTCTCAAATTCACGATAGCAAAGTAAAGTGATACATGTAACAATACTATCACATTTTATGTGTCGGTGAATGTATAGAATCTTGAATCAAGACCTAGGTTCTAGATCTAGATGTGAATCCACCAGTGACCATTTGAAACGTGTTGTATTGTACACCATGTTTACATTCTGGGTTTTTGAAGTTCCGCCTAGCTGAGCAGATCTATCCGTAACACGTGAAATCAATTTCCTGAGGGGGGGAATGTTTTGGCATATTATGTAAGGAACATTCTGTTTCAAGGAAGGGAATAAGCAAAAATTACTCATAGACTTTCTCAGACATTTTACAGAACCTACTGTGTATTGAAGTACTGTGTATTGAAATGGAGTCCGGACAGTCCTCTACGGCTTGAAAGTATGAAAGGACGTGATGAAACGAATGGAGGTCACCCTCAACTTCGGATACGACGAAATACGCCGACTGACACGTCATCAATCGGCTGGAAGAGTGCATTTTTATTTTAGGGTAGTTAGGATTTGGTTATCGTCATGTCTTTGTTCTAGTCATTGTAAATATTACCTTTAAAATATATTTTGAACATATTTATATTGCTTTTAAATTCAATTAACACCATTGTTCCCCGAAAAGTTACAGGTCCTTTTCTACCTCTGTGAAATCTCTCGGAAATTCCTGAAATGCCATATCTACGTACACCTGCTTCATTTGTTTTCAACTTTCTTTTTATTCCTGTCCATATGCAGTTGTAAATTAGAGCATGATTAAGTTTAATGCATAGATGACACCATATTGAAGGAGCTGAAAACACGTTTGAGATGTTCATTAAAGGCACCACTACAATTAGCAAATTAACCTGATAGTGATATTATATACAATTTGTATATACAGTGGAACCCCAATAACACACCCACCCAAGGGACCAGACTCAGAGGATCGTGTTATCAGGGTGAGTGTGTTATCAGGACTAACCATTTTTCTTGTCCAAACCATGATTTTTGGAAACATAAAAAAAAAAAAAAAGGCATAGGAATAATACATTTGAAATAAAACAGACCATATATATAGATAGATTTGTTATACAGGTAGGCCTACTTATCACAGTCAAACTGTTTTCACAAAAAAGTTGGAAATTTGCCCCCCCCCCCCCTCCCCGATATTTGACCATGACGGTCTGGCACTGTCCGGTTACGCAAGACATTTCTACAAAATCTAGGCTTTTCATGCTATTGTTCTTCATGCACTTTTTTTAGAAAAGTTTGCAAGTTTTCACAAGAGCCTGTGGTGAGATTTTAAAATTATAAACTAGCGGAAATTCAAAGAAGTGTAAGATCCTGTAGGCGGTGTCGTCATCATATTAATTAAGCATAGATTATCTACAGTCGAGTCTGCTTAGATCGAACTTGCCAGGACCACCCTAATGGGTTCGATTTATGAGAGCTCGTCTTCCAGTTTTTTTGTTTTTTTTAAACAAAGGAAACAACAAGAGAATGATTTATGGGACTAAATCAGAAGAGGAGGCTGTCGTTTTTTCAACATGTTTTCGTTTTTTTAATATCGTGGATATTGTATTTTGGGAAATACTTTGTCATACTTTTTTTTATACCATACAAACACTTTTATACCACACTTTCCAAGGCCTTCTTTGATATCGCACCTTTGTCTGTTTCTTGCAGTATTTTCATTTTCGACACAAAGGAAAGAGCTGTCTTCTTTTTCTTCAGTGGGTTAGAGGAAGCCATCACGTAGATCTAGTCCATAAAACAAAGCTAGTTAACCGCGGGCGAAAGAGCGAAGACGATGTAGATACTGACTAGACCTACACCGTCACGGTGCCAGAACTAAGAAGACAGTGATAGTAACACAGGCGCAACGCCTCACAGGGTTGCCTACACACCGAGTATCGTAACAGTACCGTACACGCACGTGTTTGACAGTGTCTATCTGTACTGTAAGACTCTGCGAGGATGCTTGATTATCGATTGATTGCTTGGCATAGCTGTTCCTCATACATTACCCCCTCCCCCAACCTCCCCCACCGAACACATAGGCCCACTTAATGCCATGGCGCGGGACACATTCACAATACATGTACGGTAAATAAATTAATTGCCCATGCCCTCTCGCCCCATCCGCAATACTGTCTCCTTTGTTTTCCGCATTGAGTGGGAAAAAAACCATGTGGAAAGAACAAAAGCCGAGTTTTACCTTTGTGACAGCGCTGACTAGTTCAATTTAAAGGAAACTCATATCGATGGCTTCGAATTATGCGAGAGGCATTTAGAGGATTTAAACAACAACAACAACAACAACAACAACAACAACAACAACAACAACAACAACAATCGTTTCGTGTCGTTTGTATTCTAATTATCAGAAATTCTGATTATCAAGTTCGGTTTGAGTGGATTCAACAGTGTAACTATACTGGATCTACTTTTTAGATCTAGACGCGGATAGGGGCCCTCTTACATTAGTCTCTCTAAGACCATGAGCATATTATTTGATGTTATCAGTATACTCTGATGTGCTGATTTTCCATCAACTCTCACACAGCCATTAGACTGCATGTTGTGGGGTGTGGGGAATTAAGTGCTACAGACTTTGATCTTGGTCTTCAAACACCACCAAACAGCAGTTCGACTCTCATCTGAAGCATGTGCAAAACTCTTTGTTCGTTTCCACTGTTAGGTCTATTGTGCAGGGCTTGTATCGCAAATTATTAGATCTATAAAACTGCAACATCGGCAACGACCAAAAAGTCAGAATTCCGACTGAAGTTGGAAGTTTGACATCCTTGTTATTTAGAGGATACATGTTTTGAGGATGCTTATTATGAGCTTTTTTCCATTAGAATTTAATCCTTTGTTGCATGAAGAATGAAAGCCATGACTTTGGTAGTTGATTTTTACCACACAGACTCATTTTAGCATGAAAATCAAGCTAAACATAGCTTTTTTTTTTTTACCTAGAAGGTGTCATTAGGGAGGGTCAAATTGTCCAATTTATTATCGGCGTAGCAGGACCACTTTTGACCCATTTCTGCCCTTGCAAACCTATCCATTTAGCAACTAAAATGGAGCATGCCACATTACAACTAGATATAATGAAAGAAAGAAAACAAAGTCTGAACATTTCTCATGAAACACAATATGCCATCTATTTTCATCACAAATTGCACAGTGGTTTCCATTCAAGGAATATGATAAAATAAGAGGAAAAAAGTAATCAAATCCATCTTTCCCAGTCATATACTGATACACGCAACACTTACTGCACATGAACATACACAAAACGATTTGCAAACTTTTCAGTAGTTAAGGCTGATATGATCAAAATATGACACGCGATACGATGAAACCAGGCTCTCGTCAAATTTTGAGCAAAAAGAGTTAACTGATATCATTGTAAAGCTTGATCATTTCCCGTTCTGTGTGTGAAAAAGTTATTGTTCTATCTTAAGTAGAAGTTGAGATAATGGCAATTAAAGAAGATGAGAGTCACCTGTTGCTGTAGCTGAATTTAGTGAGAAAATGGCCCATCACTTTTGTAAATCCTTCTTTGTCAGGCCATGCCACTAAATTACAATTTTTGACCTTTTACTCAATCTGTTTCAGCAAATTTAACTCTGAAATGTATTTTCAGATTTATATATAGAAGGTTTGGTGAAGAAATAAAAATTGAGTAAAAAAAAAAAAAAATTCAATCACTGTTGAAAAACACGTGATTTCTCCGGCCGGCTGTTTGACGAGCGCCTGATTTCGCCGTGTCGCGTCTCATATAGATCTATCAGTAGACAATAAAAAAAAAAAAAAAAATTGAGTTTGGTATATTTTTACACATTATCAGCCTTCTCGGGCTTTTCTCATTCTTAAAAACAAATTTTGCTCTGAAGTATTCTGGGAAAAGGGAACATGGGACGAAAAAAAGACTTTCATTAAAGGACATGTAGAAAGTGTGTCAAAGAAATAATGTAGGGCTGGTGATGAATCTAGAGGGCAATCTTTCTTTAATTATCTCCTTTAAATAATGAGTCACATCTCCAGGTTTGTAAAAGTTTCCGCCTTGGGCATCAGCGAGAAAACCATTTTGAAATGAGTTGGAAGGGTGGAAGAGTCAAATCCATTTCAGTCTAAAGCTCCAAAAAGTGGACCCACCAGCCCGGCGACAAAGAAGATAAGACTTTTTTAGAAGACTGGCTCTTACAATTTCCAGGAGTTCCAAACATTATTGTAGAGAGCAGGCTTCCTATGAATGAATCAAATTTATCTTTCCTAGAAAGTCTTTGTCTCAGCTTCATGCTGATTACATAACTGTGTCTATTGAGGCAAAGAAACGTTCTGATGGGATCAATTTTTTTTCTCGCAAACATTCAAACGCCTCATGGCTCAAATTATCCATGTTTGTCCCTCGCAAAGATCAGTGCGATGTTTGCATTTCAGTAAAGTTGGGACATATTTCAAATATTTTGAGGAGCACAGAGTAAAAAAGGCTCTGGCTTAAGCTGAAAAAAAGGAAAGGACAAGACAGACTCTGGTCCTGACACTTCTGTGTGGACCATGGACTTGCAGGTTGTCTTGATCTGCCCTAAGACCCAAGACAGTGCATTGTATTATAAGATAAAGGTGACAGTTCAAAATATAGCGTACTTTGACTTAAGACAAAGGCGACATTCATTTATGTGTTACATTTTTCTTAACATCAAGTTGAGCTAAAGTATTTGCCCACAGTGCTATTGAGAAGAAAATTAGGTCTTGTGACCTTTCTACTCCTCAGGATTACCAAGTTGCCATTCAAATGGCAAAGCAAAATCTCTCCCTCTATCGTGTAAAAGAGGTAACGATCAATGAGCTACAAGATGTACAAGAAACTTTCTTCTGAGTCTGTCAAGTCCATCAGACCAGATAAAAAGACAAATGACCCAACCATGTCAGATCTCTGTGCATATCATTGCTCCTTGACTCATGATGGCCTTTTAAGCATAAAGTACAAATTTAATTGGAGCGACCTGTTTCTTGATATCCTTGCAGAATTTCTCCTGGACCCAATAAATGGATTCCACTTTGTGAAGAGAGGCCTATATCATTGCAGGGAAATACAATGATCTCCCTTCCTTCCTTCCTCAAATTGCATTTGACTTTTATGTCAGTTTTCCAACTTGTGAAATTTCATAATTCAGTGTGACAACTTTCAGATTTTTTCTTTCTTTTTGTAATTTAACTGTATAAGACCCATTTTATGTTGCATTCCAAGTGTATTCGTTTTGTCCCATCACAAGCCTTGCCATTTGTTGTTCAACTCTGCTTACTGTAGATTCTTTATTGATATGACCAAAAAAGAGCATTTTGTCTCACTTCTTTTTTATATTGTTCAACAATTTTTTTTAAGATTCATTTTGTTCGGGCACCATATGAATACCCATACGTTGGCCATCCTCCCCTCACCCTCATCCAGAGAATAAAATTGCACCTATCATTAATTATTATCAGCCTTCTCGTCAAAAGTTTTTTGTAATCTGGATACTGGTTCAAATCGATTCGTGACTGAAACAATTTCTATTTGACTAACATCAGAATTGTATAAGCATTACTATATTATTGTCTAGTCTTGATTTTATTTTACTTGGTCATTATCAGAATTCTGGCAGCATTGTTATCCTGTCTAGTCATTATCACCAGGGCTTTATTAGTCTGATTTTCACTTTAATCAGACCGGTAAATTGGGAACACTTTATATCTCTATGTACTTGTACAGCACTCCCGTCAATTGGTTAATCCGGCTGATTTTGTCGGGGGCCAGACCGGATCAGATTACACTACACTGTTATTTGTCATCTGGTTACCCGTGTGGTACACATTACATATTACCTCATAAATAACATGCACTTGAATTTTAAAAGTATCAGCTTTGCAGTGTTTCTACTGTCTACTTGTGTTGTTGTCTAATTTATAACTAAAGCCCACTCTCATGAGTAGATCTTTTTTTTGTTACCACACATATCATTTTATTTTCTGTAAGCATTTGTATGGTTATTACCAAATAGTAATGCCTTTTAGGCGGCCATTGCAGTCCCAAAGTCAATTTTACAATATCATGCTACTACAACACGGTACAATCAGAGCACGTTTCCAATATAAAACTAAAACTGCACTAATATTCTTGTGATTAATTAAGACATCCACTTTCGGACTAGGGCGAGGTTGTGTGTTTGTTCCCGTCCAGTTCATAATTAAGTTCATTCCAGCGGCTGTCTAGCCTGCTATTTGGGCTCTGGGCTATGATTGGTTGGTCCAGTGTCAGTATACTGTGACAGGGTGAGATAAGCTGTGTTACCAATTATAAACATCTATGGCAGTGTTAAGATTGAAATTTGTCTACCTAAAATGCTTAAATGATATTGTGTTACAAGCAAAGTTAAACTCAAAACAAGCAATTAAAGAAAAAACTCTAAAGTGCTCCCAAGATACACGCAGCCTAACTATGCTCACCAGTCACTGGGTTGGCAAGGAGGTTCTGGCTTAGAATCCTGTCTGAGGTGTATTATACCCGAGGTAAAAAAATTGCTGCCTTGCTTAGCGCCAGCATAATGTTTTTTTAGGACCAGTGGGTCCTGTGCTAGCTTACTGTGACTGGGTGGGATACTTGAGACCTTCACCTTCAGATGTCCCTGTGTGACGGCACGCCAAACGCATCTAAGTAGCGCCTTCTAAAAATATAATCATGCTACCGGTAATTTGTTTACTGGACGAGAAACGCTAAAAATCAAAAACAAAAGAGAAGGATAGGATGCATTGAATAGTGCGGGAGACTACAAACAAACAGAATATGCTAGAATGCTTCAAAAATACACCAACTGGTATTAAACGCTTATAAGCAACCATTGGCAAAATGGCCTAAGTCCCCAAGAAGCAGTAGAAATCGGTATTACATTTTGGCCTAAGTCATTTGCAAAATAGTTCAAGTCATAATGCACGGATGCAAAATGGCGTAAGTCCGCTCCATCCCATAATTTTAAAGTTTCATGAAGAAAAGATAATAGATGTGATATACAATGATAAATAAAATACTCACTGCAAGTTTGGAGACCTAAAGTAAGTGGCAAAAATTACTAAGGCCAAAATGTTAGCAAGGTGACGATATAAGGGCTATGACAGTATCGCAGTAAGAAAGTAGAGTGACAGTAGAATCGGAATTAAACAGCTGACCTGAAGTGTGTATTATTATCAAGCACCTGCAATAAATTCTGTATTGTTTCGACGTTGGAGATTCCTGTCTTTATTTCTCCACCACTGTGTGCGTCTCATCTGTATCCATACACTGATCACCACTTACAACGTCACGACTAACACCCATTCAACATCAACACCCAGAAAGTTCGTGACATTATTATTATTTTAAATATTTTTCGCTTTTCCCCTACGTGGATTTCATATTGAGCTCTAAGATGGCTTTTCGCTATTTCATCTCCTTGGGGGTACGCGACCCAAAGAGAGCACTGGTCCTCTTTGGCTCGATGGATGGACAAATTCTTTTCCTTAAAAATCTTCTTATATAGAGCATAGCTTGGTGGCTCTGGGCTGGGCTTCCATTCTTGAGGAAACATCAAACACTTTTCGTATTGTGATGTCTGAGCAAGTAGGCCTACTCTCTTGATGTACTTGATCTGCAAAAATGGGGACTCCACTCTTGGAAATCCGTCAATATGGTCTGATATTTCATGACGTATCTTTGGATTTCTGGCTGTCACTGCCTCTGATTGACTACCACCTCTTTTATCCTTTTCAACTGTTCCTGAGGTAGTGACCTTGCTTAGGGCCGTCCTTGTGATCTGTTCAGAAACTCCCAGTGTGTTAAGAAAAAACACTTTGCATAAGGGAACCAAACTTTGATCAACGGTAAAAAGGTATTGTTTGGTTATTTGTCTTCGTGAGGCGTTGTTTGCAGTGCTTTTCCTTTTTGTTTGAGAACATTTGATGTGCCTAGCAAGGAACTCTCGTTGCAGCCTGAGATCACCAAGAGCATGGTATGACTGGAAGATGTCCTGCCTTTATACATCAGTAATTGTTGAACATTGTCTTCCACACGTATTTCCTTTGCATATTGCTTTCATCTGTTTTGCAGCCACCTTCTTTTGTGTTGTTGTACTTGTATAATCCAATCCCATGTTTCTTTTACGTTTAGCTTCCTTTTGTTTGTTTGTCCGAGGTACCTTTTCTGTCACAACTTCCTTTCCACTTTTTTCGACGGTGTGTTATTCGGGTACAGTCATTTGCATGCCTCAGATCTTGTTCATTGCTTCGGTGTTTTGTAAATCAAGCAAAGCATTAGAATCGGCTGTGATCTCAGTATCAGCTACTTGTTCTGTTGTAATCATAACTGTATCTTCAACGACAGCTTTTGTCTTTTCCTTCCCTTTTCTTGTGCTTTTACCATGTTCAACACAGGTAGAAATGTCTTCATTAAAATAGTTAAAGCAAACCAAGATTTCACAACCAGGGCAAGCTGCCTACGCCTCGACCTTGCATCTTCTGACTTCACACTGCCCAGGATTAAACTCAAGATCTTTACTTGAATCGCAACTATGAACTGACATCTCATCATTGCTTTCTTCACTCATTATATCACTCGCAACACCCCCTTCATCACTGCACTGTTAGGCACCATGAAATCCACCCTGATTGCCTACATTGTGAATATCTATAGAATTAGATTGCATTTCAAAAACTTCCCCGCGTCCATGGGTCTGCATTTCAATCTGAGTGTCATTGTTAGAGTTTTAGATGTCTTTGGGTTTAATTTTCAAAATAGCAAGGGGAATATTATCATCTGAGTCACTTTCTGCCATGGTTAATCTATTTCAAATTCCTCCCCGAAACGACAATGAAACAGCTTGCAATATTTCAGATATGACGCCATTGGAATGAACTCTAGTAAGTTTGTTAATCTATTATAGCATAATACCAACAAGCAAACGTTTCTGATCCAAATGGTGATACATGTATAGGTATTTGGATACTTTCTGCAGCAAATTAAGTACAGATCATAAGATCTCGACTTTGAGATCTGTCCCCAACATCCATGATATGCATATCATAACGTGTCCATGTTTTACGGAAAGCTAAAGATAAAGCAGGACAAAACGCGTGCATAATATGCTTGTGAATGTGCATGCACATGTATGTGTGTCAGTTTGGCATCCTTGGTATATAGTGTATCGTCCAATACGTTCCACAGCCTTATCAAAAGCATAGTAGTACAATCAAAGAGAACTATATTAACAAGAGAGGACAACTCTTCATGAACCTTTGTCAACGCGAGCCCACGTCGTCTCGCCACCTAGCGAGAATCTCTGCTCGTTTACCGAGCCGCTATGTTTTGGTTGCCGTGGTTGCTAGGCGATTCATTATGGCTTGATTTCGTTGTTCGGCAGGCCGAAGACATGTGTGCCAGTAAATTAAACAAATTGAATAAATTCATTTCATCACAAGAACAAAGAAGAAGAAGAAGAAAAAAGAAGAAAAAAAAATTCTGAGTGGGGATGAGCTATGAAGAAGGAAGAAAAGGGTGAAAATTATTTCAAGACAAGAAAGAGGGAGAAGAGTGAAAAGAGGTAAAGGGGGATGAGAAGAAGGATGAAAACACCACCAAAAACAACAAGAGGAGAAGAAGAAGAACTGTAACATGCCCATCCTCCTCTTTCTCGCCTTTTCCCCCACTATAGTATTCAAACTACAGATCAAATGGAGTTTGACTTAAATAAAACTATGAGTAGGGTAGGGTGGAAAAAAAATTCATGGAAATCTATCCCGTTCAATGCAACTTATAACATTACGCCCAAATAATGGGGATGGGTTCTTAGAAGTCGGTGAGCCACCACTTAACATGAAATCTAGTGGGCAAGGCTTCCTAAATATATAATTAGGAAATCAGTCACTAGATTGAAATCTGTCACTAGATTAGAACTAAGCTTATACAATTTATTCTATATCTAAAATCTAAAGCTATGAATTGGTCCCACTTTGTGTCTGGCTCACAGCCAATATTTTCAACATCTACATTTACAGTCCTAATTAAGATTTTCTGTAGTTCTAAATTAAATCGATCTATTTATTCTATTCTATGGATTAGATCTAGATGTAGATTCTGCTAGTGGATAGATTAACAAGAATTTGGCCAAAAATGGTATCAGGAATAAGAATTCAGATATCTAGAATCTAGATATAGATCTTATTTTGTTTGGTTCTTCAGTAGAATCTAGTCTAAATCTTAGGTCTGGAACCAATAGATCAGCCTACACTTACACACCATAAAAAAAAAAAAAAAAACGCGACCTTATTGTCCCGAAGGGTTGGTATAAATAGTATAATAATTTACTATTTTTCCCTAACCCTAACCCTAAACCTAAACCTAACCCCAAACCCTAAGTTCTCAAACTACTATAGAAACCCTTCGGGAAAATAAGCACTTCGTTAAAAATACAAAGGTTAAAATCTTATCAGCATCCGCGTTAAACCACTGGAGAAATCAGACGTACTCTAACTATAGTTCTCGGCTAAAATTAGAAAGGCAAATAGATTATAGTTATAGACTTAACCATCACTTAATCATTAGGCTAAATATGATGTTCGTCAATTCGTAATCGAATATGACCATGACAACAAGAATCCTGGAGTCAGAACTAATCTTTATGTGTC
>JBCAUA010073667.1:0-10950 GCA_038406235.1 Peronia verruculata
TGCTTTTTTCAAAATTTTTTTCTTGGTTGTTGTGTTAGTTGCCGGTTGGACAGTCTTTCTCTATTTTATAAAATGATGATGATGGACATTGTGATGACACTGATCCAATGTAGCACATGATGATGACGATGATTCTGATGAATATAATGATGATGCTGACCAAACAGCTTTGCCTCATGGAAAATTTCTAAACATAGATAACCTGTTAGATGCTCTTATAAAAACTCCATTGTCTGAAGCCCTAGAAAAAGTTCCAAATGGAAAAAAAAGACAATGTTTACTTCATTGTAAACAATTCTGACAATTTACAAAGAAGAGAGCAGGGTCAGAATTCCATTTTTCATGATGACAGGGGTGCCTGGGGTCGCAGTCCCACAAACAAAACACTTTTTGTTCAGAAGGATAGAAAGAACCAAAAGGATGTTAATAAAGGGGAAAATTACTGTTTAGAAAGGACAAAAAGCAGCAAAACAACTTACACACCTCTGACCCCCCAACCCCTCACAGAGGAAATCCTGACTCTCCATAGATACTGTGTTAAGCACACTGGGGATGAAACATAACAAAAATGCGTGTCTTGGCTGTCCAATGAGTTCAAGTTGCCTACAATCCCACCCATTGCCATTTACGAGTTCAAAGAGACTTGCCCACCCCCCAACCCCATGGTCGCACAACCACAGAGAACTGTGGCTCGTCCGTCAGACTTCATCCAAAAGTCATGAAAAAAAAAAAAAATGAGAGACAAACTAAAAACCCTAAAGCCAGCTGTAGTGAACACCGAATGTGGTTTAGTAGATGGGCCTCGAAACAAAAAGCAGGTGTCTAACGTAAAAGTCAGATAAGAAAGAAAAGAATGACAGGGGTGCAAATATCAATTTCTCTGATCAATTAGCTTCAGTTGAGGAGATGCAGCATATATGTCCTTTCGTTCAGCAAATAATTAGAACGTATGGAAAGACAGTGAGTATAATCCTGTATTCAAAAGAGCAGCTAGCTGATTTGGAAAGATCTTGCTGTCCACCACTCACAGCACAAAGCGCTGTCCTTTGTGTGGATAAGACATACAGTCTTGGAGACGTACACGTCACAGTGACATGCTATAAGAACCTTGCATTGACCAGGCGTGGCAACTGAAGACCATTCCCCCCCCCCCTTTTTTTTTTTTTTGGTCCTATGTACTTAATGGAAATTCCGACTTTGATTCCTTTTTCATTTTGTCCATCATCTGGCTGGTCATTTGCAAGCATGTCCTCAAAGCCCAACGCTGGGAGATAATGGGAAAAGAGCACTCCAAAATGCCATCCGCACAGCTTTTCCTAATTCCCAGCCGTTGGTGTGCACCCGCATCTCAGAGATAACTTTCAAGCTAATCTTCAGTGATGATAATTTTCCGCCAATTAGCGGAAATCCTCTTTTTTTTCCTTCAGCCAGTTAGTTTCCTCTTTTTCTCCTCGATAACAGTAGGCATGGCGACCCACCCTGCCTCCCTTCCAGTATGCTCCCCAGCACTTGTTCAAAGGTAAAATGAAACTTCTTTTAAATAGTTTGATATCAAAATAAGTCTTTATTTTTTATCAGATAGGCTTGCATATGGGTTGGAGAGGGGTGAGGGCTGTTTTCTTATATTTTGAGTTGACGAAAAATTGTTCTCTTTTTTTGACAATTTTCTGTTATCATCACTGGAATATGCACACCTGCTGTCATCACAAAGGGATGATTCGATCAGTTGGAAATATTTTCTGCTTGCTGCTTCCCTTTTTTTATATATGGTTTGTATGACCCAGAAGTTGGTTGTAACTGGTAATAATATTAAACTGCTCTCATGTACTGGACAGCTAAGAGAGACAGTTATCTATGTTGAGGGTACAAAATCTATAACTAACCACATGAGCGGAAAAAGGGAGAAGAAAATAAAGATAATTTTTTTTTTTTTTTTTGGTTGTGTTATAGAGGCTTATGAGGTTTACCGTTGTAGTTTAAAAATATCACACTTATATCCTTACCCTCCAAACAACTGACCTGGCTGCTTTGCTGCATTTGGCGAATCCCAAATCTATTATGAATATCACTGGTAGACAGCCTGTGTAGTGTAGTTAAGTTGAAGGTACTTCAAACAATTATAGCACAGTTTTATAGAATCAAGTTTACATCTGACATATTAAGATAAATGTTTCTTAATTTTATTCACCATGGTTTGGTCATACGTTGGTCAGGCATCTTAAATTTTCATAAGCATGTCAGACAGCACTCTTTGGATGTCACATCTGTTTTTGTCGTATCTTGGGACATTGTCTCCTCAGTTTACACTAGAGCGTAGGGAAACAGCTATCTGGTGATTAGAATCAGAAAATGGTCTGAAGGGAGATTTCATAGCCCATATTTTTTTTCCGTCTTTGTCCAGGCTTTGTAAATTTTCAAACTGTGTTGTGAGATGACAATGCTCTATGTCACATCTTTTTTTTTTCCATCACAGCTTGTAACATTTTCCCTTCAACTTATACTAGAGCAGAAGGAAACTCAATGGAAAAACTCATGATGTTACATTTTTTTTTACACTTTTCAGAAGTTGATTCTTGCTGGCTTTGTGTGATTTACTGTTGATTGCTGTCTATAAAACCTGTAATGTGTTCTAGCTTATCCATTTTTCATCATACATAGAAAAAAGTCTGATATTTTTACAAAAATATTTTAAAACATAACAAAACTAGTGTCTGAAGATCTAAAATTTGTGAAATGGACAGCACGAGTTTTTCCATTGAACTCTTCATCTACTTGGTGGCTAAAGTCAGGGTAAGGTAGAAAGGGGGTGTGGCAAAGAAAGATCAACACTAAGCGAGACTAGCATATCTGACATGTAGTGCAATCTAACACATTTTTTTGTTTTCATATTCAGAGCAACCACTTTTACACTTTTTCACCTTGTATGTTTGATTTTGCTTTGCTAAGCATCTACAACTTTTTGTTTTGCCCAAAGATTTTTGTTATGCTTGGTTTTACAATTATATCCCCTCATGTATGTATGTATGTACAATAGAAGGTCATATATCTACCTTATATATAACAAAAAGTAGTGTTGTATGCCAGTATCAACAATTCCCCCCTTCCCTCGCCTCTCATAATTGACTGTAATGCAATGTATTGTGGCACACAGTTCTGATGATAAACACAACAGTACCATCACTTCGTTCAAAATACATTTTGTACAATACTGCTCATGTCTCTTGGAGTTATTGTTGTTGTTGTTGTCTTGTATTTTATTGTTTGTTCATATGTCATATTTTTTTTTTGTATCTTTTCTCTCTGCTTTGAGTGAAGAATATTGAAGAGGTTATAAGTTAAAAGTAGCTATAGCCTCTGGCAGTAGACAACCATCTGTCATGTCAATATTATCATCATTGCACTGTGTTTTGATCATTCTCAACCACATAATATATATAAATATGTCATATGCCATGTTCTGTCTGTGTGTATGTTTGTTGCAGTTGTGACCCGAAATCAGGTGTATGACACCATAATATTCAGTACCTATAATATTACCCAAATCAGAAGATGTGGCATCATTCAAATTTGTTGCTTTGTTTTTGTTCAACATGCTCTTTATTCTTTTTTTGTGCTCTGTCACTTCTCTTTTTCTCTCTTGCTCTCTCTCTCTTTACCCATTTCAATGACAAATAAAATTTACTATTATTTTTAAATTCTGGGTCTCTTTCTAAATTTTATGTTTCACGATGTGCTTGTTTTGTAGAACTCTGTGAGGTATGTAGTCAGAGAATTAAACTGTTCATAAGCTATCTTACACTTTGCATAACACCAGAGTTAGTTTATGAATAACATACAAATCAGTAGCAAAATAGATCAATGATTACACATCTAACTATTTGCTATTCAGACCTAAATTGAAACTACTGGAACGTAATATATAGAATACAATAGAAACCTGGCATTCTAACAATACCTATTTACACTTTTTTTAAGGATTAATGACTGAATTCTTCTTTGTTTCAAGATAACATTTTCTGTCAGGCATAAAAAAAAAAAAAACACTGTTAGGTTGTTGGCTGAATTCTTCTGTGTTCCAAGGTGACATTTTCATCCTCTGTCAGGCATCAAAAACCACTGTTACATTAATGGCTGGATTCTTCTGTGATCAAAGAGAGACATTTTCATTCTAATCTCTGTCAGGCATCAAAAACCACTGCTAGGTTATTGGCTGGATTCTTCTGTGATCAAAGAGAGACATTTTCATTCTAATCTCTGTCAGGCATCAAAAACCACTGTTAGGTTATTGGCTGGATTCTTCTGTGATCAAAGATGACATTTTCATTCTAATCTCTGTCAGACATCAAAAACCACTGTTAGGTTATTGGCTGGGTTCTTCTGCGTTCCAAGACAACATATTCATTCTCTGTCAGTCATCTAGACCACTTTCAAGGATTAATAGTTGAGCCCCTCTGTGAGATACATACATTAATTCACCAACAAAAATCACTTCAAATTTATTTTTTTCTGTGCTCACTTAGTTTTTGCAACTCGATAGTTCTTAGTTATATGTAGAGACTGTAGACACAAATCATCTTTCTGTCTGTCAGCCAGCTTGTCAGTCTCCTGCCTACATGTGTCTGTCTCTCTGTATTTCTATTGTCTTTATTCATATTGTCTGTCTTATCAGTGGAGTCCCGCTAATTGTTTTTCAACAAAGATATGTTCACTATTCTCGTATTCTTTTAAGATCTCTCTCTCTCTCTCTCTTTGCTGGAAGTTCTTCTGTTCATTTTGTAATTACCTCATCTCATCTTTGTTTTTGTTGTTTATAACCTTAGTCTCTACATCTTTATTCTTTATTTGTTGATCAAACAAAAACTTCGTGACATCAAATGCATCTTTTGAACATTTTACATAATTTCGTTCTAACTTTATAGTCATCTTTCTTTTGGTTCCTCTTCATTTTGCTTCATCCTTTTGCCCTCTGTTCATCAGTGAAACAAAAATACATTTATATCAAGTGCATCTCTTGAACATATTTGACCCCTTCACCACCACGACTGGAACCACCAGAACGTCGAGATTCCATTTCAAAGTCCTGCACGTTGAAATCTAAGCACAGGCATAGCCGCAATTCTGGTAAGAGATACATGTATTTTGGCTTTCACCACTGATTTTTTTTTTTTTTAAAGAAAAGAGTTAATTTTTTTTATTTTTTTTTAAAGAAAAGAGTTAATAAGAGAGACACGAAATTGTATATCCATAAGTTTGGCAGTGAAAGGGTTAATGATACATGTAAACTCTTTCAAGTCCAGAAAAGCCGGGGAAACATTGTTACAGTCGGATCGACCCGCTATCTCTAATATCATCAACAGAAATACGTGTATCACTAATGCCTCTCAGAACATTTAGGGGGGGGGGGGAGTAAAAGCTCTCAAATCTGTTCATGTGATACGTTTGGGAAGAAATGCAAAGAGTATTATACACTGCATTCGGAGTCTGTCTATGATAATGAACGTAATATGTATCAGTGGACACTGGGAGTTGCTTCTTTCAGTCTATACAGATCATACATCATTCATTTCAGTCATGAAAGGCGCTAAATGAGCAGGAGGGGCTGGCCAACCAAAACAACTGTCACAATGGCACCTTTAACAACAACAACAACAACAACAAAAAAGACTACCTCAGTCATCTGTTTAAACAAAGATAAAAGTATCACCATAGCACAGTAACATAATAATATATATATAGAATTTTTAGGAATTTATTTGAATTCCCAGAAGTGGCCCTTTTAACTAGGTTACAATGTATTCTATTGTAAAGGGAGAACAACAATCCCACAATAAAAAATTACGATCACATAACACAATAGTGTTGTGTTATTTTTTTACCACGGTTGTGGACAGCTGAGATAACCACCACTACAAGAGGTTGAAAAGCTTATAAAAACCATAACCAATTCCACAACAGCACGGCTTGGTCGGTCCATTACTGACCAGCGTTTGTCTTCTTTGCTCTACAATCATGACAACTGTTGTGTCCTTTTAGTCCTGCGAGAAGGGAAAGACATTGATGCTACAATGTTATTACGTATGATTCATAAATCGATGTAGGATTGTCTGGGCTATAAGTGCCTGTCTTGACTTGATGAGAAGAACTTTTGTTTGTAGAAAATTGGAATTTTGCCCAAATTTGGAAAATGAATTTTCCCCGAGAACAACGTTCCTGTCGTTTCTACACCCGATTTTTAACTGCAAATACGTATTATATTCTGTAACGTAATGTAGAGATGGGACCTTCGAAAGAAATTGGCCCTTATTCGAGAAGGCTAGACGACGGGTTTCCCTACCAGGAGAAGCCAAAGGACCTTATTGAGTCAGTGAGAAAAAAGCGGGTGTTAATCTCTCCCACCCCTCTGTAGGATTCGAACCTGCAAGGTACCCTTTTCACCGTGGACAGAATGATAGGATTGCACTCCTAAGTTGGAAAGTTGAAGAGAAAAAGCTAAATACATACAGAATTTCCAGTGATTGAAGAGGTAAGAAGACAGCTCTGGGAAAAGGGCGTCATGGTCGTTGTGATAGCAATCTGTCAAGAAATCTGCAGAAAACTAGCTAAAAAAAAAGGGAGGGGGGGAATAGCAATAACAAAAAGTTTGGACTGTCTTAAGATAATAATTACACCCTATCTGAAGATGAAAATGAAAAGTAGAAAACTACGACAACCTTCCGACAGATAGATGGATGTTTTGACTTTCACTTGCAGCAAAACTGGCCTCACTGATATCAATGCCGGTGAGACAATAGTAAGTACCTCCTGGCAGTGAGAGACTTGAGGAGCTCTTGTTTTCTCTCTTGTGATGAAATGTTTACGGAAATGAAAGTTGAACAGGAAACTTTTCTTTTCTTACTCTGGATAATATGCCAGCTAATTCAAAAAGGATTCTCGATTGACGAGATCATCTACTTCAGTGACATATTTTGTCTAA
Organism: Peronia verruculata; assembly: GCA_038406235.1. Lineage (NCBI taxonomy): Eukaryota > Metazoa > Mollusca > Gastropoda > Systellommatophora > Onchidiidae > Peronia > Peronia verruculata. Next base: position 6,974 of record JBCAUA010073667.1, read on the forward strand.
TCTTGTAATCAAACTCTCCTGTAACTATAATAAAACCGATACAAAAATACATTTAAGGACTGATTTGACGTTTTAGTGCATTTACAGAAATATCGACCCAATAAAATATGCTAATATGCAACATTTATATATATATATATATATAATATATTCTGTGTTGTTGATTTTATATAATATATTATTATTGTATATATATATAATATTATATCGATTGTCTTGAAGTCCGACTTTTGAAATCAGTTCCACGTGCATTCGGCGACATGTATTTTTGTAATAATTAAAGTAGGTAGCCTATGTGACAGTGTACTTTATCAAGATCTTTTCCAAGTATATATATATATATATATATAAATGAGAACAATAAGCCTAAATGAAGTTGGAGATATCCACCTGCAGGAGGCTGAGAAAGGTTCAGCCTACAGTGCTGTTAATGAAAGCTCTTTGAGTGTTGCAGTGACATGTTGTTGGCGTCACTTAGCAGCATTGCTTTTATTTTTATTCTCATGTTTTGAACTGGTTTAACACTCTTTGGTACATTCAATTAAATTCTTTGATCCATGCCGATAAAAATCTAGAAAGACAGTAGAAAACGGTATTAAATTCTGTATCCTACTTTGGAAAATGGTTTGCAACATTATAAAGACGCATCAAAATATCTCGAGGGATGTTCGAAGCTTGGAGTTCGCAGTAAACGTTAGAATGATTCAAATTGAATGATCTCCAGTGGATTTCGTTTATCGCCATTAGTTTAAATCACAGACAAACAGGTGATTTGGGGGAGAAACATAGCATTTTCATGTATTTTTCTGTCGTCTTTGGTGGCCTACTCAACATGGAATTCTCTTTTGTTTACATAATTTTCAAAACGGCTCCGAAACTTCAGCCTACTGTCTGCATCGGCTAGAGCTACTACATTTGGAATCAATAAATTAATATATCGTCCTATTTGTTCATTTTCGTTAAATTTTGCTTACCGTTTGTTAGGCGTTTGTTTTTGTTTTAACGATAGAAAAACGGGAATGTCCACCGTTTTCAACTAGGAAGTGGTAACAGTGGCCAGCCTGCAAAACGATGTGTAGTGTGTGCGCACTTTGACGCCTGGCCTAGATCTACTTTAAATGCAAATTATTGATCGCTGCTGAAGGAAAGCATTTCGAAATGGATGCTCACTGAACGACACGACGCATAACATTCATAGGCACTTTCGAAAACGAAATAAATTAAAACTTTAAAAAGCCTGATCATTTTGGGAGGGCAAGGCTGAAAAGTTTTGCAGTGAAGTGAAGTTAATTCAAGCAATTGAAAATCAGTTCCAGTCCGGCACAAATTTTTTGTAAGATAGACTATTGTTGATAATCAGGTGAAGGCGCAAGGAAATTTGCCGAATGGCTTTGAAAATGTGCAGATCAACTTGAAAGATAGCCAGAAAAACAAGTTCAGCTAAACAATATTGTTATTGTTGTTGTTGTCGGTGTTGTTGCTGGCAGTGTTGGTGTTGCTGCTGTTGTTGATATGTGTGATGGTGATAACTGTTGTTAATGTGGTTGCAAAGCTTGCTTCAATAGTTAAGTCTTTGTCTCTTTTCAAAGTACCGATTCAAGTTACACAAGGCCCATAACAATAGGCCTACATTGCACACTTTGGTACCATGGATGTTACACTTCTGATCATTTGTTGCATGGACTTTTAGGTAGTGGCTGTCTCATGTAGGTCTATCCATCTTAACAGGGTAAGCCTTAAGTCATTGCTTTCGAATTATGCCTGGAGCCTGCATAATAGGACTAGACCACAGGCTTGTCAGTTATACTATTATGTCTATGAACTAGACATCTATATGCCGGTTCAGCCAAACCGTGCCTGGCAGATTAGACAAGAACCCCCCCCCCCTTTTTTTTTCTATTCTGTTTTCCTCTTTCAAATTTTCTGGCTCACCTAGATCTATAATATCTTGTCCTTGTTTCAGCACACTATGCATACCGTGTTTTTTTCACATCCTTCCTTGTTTTCCCTCTCCTCTAATCTGTCTTCCCAAATGATTTTTCTTTTTTCGGTTCTCACTCATAATCTCCTCTTCCCACGCACAATGAGTTGGCTTATACAGGATCTAACCTGATGCTCAGTTGAAAACAGACATTGACTTCATGTATTTCGTTTGTCATTTTTGTTTATCGTTCTCCACGAGTTAATGTTATCATTATGTTGTTGTTTGTTTAAAAAAAAAAAAAAATCATAATTCTATAACAGATGCGTGCTCGCTATCTTTCCCTCTCCCCTCTGTCTGTTAGCAGTTTCAACAGAATTGTTCTCTTGCATTAGGTCTAAATGTATGTTTTTGATTTGACAAAGTCAGATAACTCTCTTGGTTTACGGAAGTAAAATTGCCTGTGTGTTATTTGGCAACAGTCATCGAGTCTCGTTTCTATTTTTATCAAGAAACCAGGTAAATGTGTTGTTCTTGACGGGGTAAATGTAGATGTAGATCTAGCGCTGTTTCTCTTCGTTTTTAAAAAACGGTGTATTTGAAAACTGGGCCACTCAGTCTGGAGAAAAAGCTACCGAATTTTGGCTAGATCTTGACAGAAGGGGTGGTTACACAAGGTGCCATTCTCTAGCCATCTTCGTGATAAGATTTTGACTAAGCGTTAAAATTATCTCTGAATGAAGCTACCCCAGCCTGTCGTCTATTATAAATATTTCTGAGGTTGTCCTTTATTCAGTGAATATTGACTCAAGTATTCTAAACATCAGATCAAGAGGCATGAAAATGAAGGATCTTTGTAAGTTCATCAAGCTAATCAGAAGATTGTAGTTAATGTACTATTGACATTGTGATGTGAGTTCAAAGGAATTTGTAGCCTAACCAACTGTGATTGTAATAATTTTTTAATCTTCTAAATAAGTCATGTTCAGGTGATATAGCTGTATATAGTGCCTTTCATAGCAGAAAGCATTTTTGTTAAGATTAGAAATAGACCAAATAATTTAAGTGTTAGACATGAACAGTGGGCGACTCAGTGGTTGCAAACAATCCAACCGAATAGATAGATGTGATATTTAAAATAAAAGTGCTGTTAACTGTATTTTCATGAGTGATGACTGTGAGACTAGCTTAATATTTTGCTAGTTTGAGAGAAAGTAACAATTGAATATGTCCATGTCTAGTCCATGTCTAGACTTGTTTGATGTTAAAAAAAATTATGAAAAATATGTCAGATTGGAACTTGAAAAATTTTTGAAACAATAATGTACAGTGGAACAGTAGAGTGGAACTCTGATAACACACAAGACTTGAAAGATCATATTATCAGGGTGAGCCTGTCATCAGGGATTAACCATTTTTCTTGTCCAAACCAATGATGATTTTTGGAAACATAAAAAAAGGCTAGGAATACATCTGAAATAAAACCTAACCTACATGAACATATTAAAAGGGTAAATTTATTGTATGCTTTAAGAGCCTTTTGTTTCTTCCATTAAAATTTAAAGTTTGAACATTTTTTAAACTTGATAGTGAGTTGTGGTGCGTGGCAAGATGGGACAGGTGATAATGCACAATGCACTTCATTAGTCAGTGGTGTGTTGTAGTGTAGCATGTTGGCCTACCACTCTGTGCATCATAATCACACTTGAAGTTGAAGACAGGGGAATGAGAGGTAGGCTCAAGGAAGCATAGGTTAACTCTTTCATGTATACATTAATCAGCGGCAGTCCTCCTGTGTGTGTTCGAGTTCCTGCTTTTCAAGTAATCTACCCCATTTGTTAAATTTAGGTGAAGAAAAATGATTTACAGTATGGTATCTGTCATTAATATCGACGATCTATTTTAATAATCAATGTGATATAAAAAGAAGCAGAAATTGAAAGTGAGAGAGAGAGAGAGAGAGAAAGAAAAAAAAATGGGGGGGGGGGGGGGCCCCAAAATCTTACTCCCAACTTTTGAAGAGTAAAACCGTAAGAACAAAAAATTTACTTTTTCT
>JBCAUA010073688.1:0-10949 GCA_038406235.1 Peronia verruculata
TAGATTGTAAAGCGCTTAGAGCTTGTAATTACAGGGATAAGCGCTATATAAATACTCTCTATTATTATTATTATTATTTCACACTGCAGTGATCATTGGTACACAGGAGTTCAGAAAGCTTTAGATGAAGTACAACACATACAACAGAAGAGACCACTCACTTGTAAAAAATCTCCTCAGGTCTGCACGGGAACATGCCTGCTGAGTATGCAGTTCTGAGGATGTAAAAAATCAAAAACTGTTGACTGAAATATCCTTTAGCCTCAGCCAGGAAGACGGCGTCATAAACAAGATTGTATAAACCACAAATAGGAATGCATTAAAAAAAAAAAAAAGAATGCAAGAGAAAACAAACCAACAAATATTAAAAAAAAGAAAAAAGAAAAGACATTTTGAAGTACATGTATCCTTTACCATCAGCTAGGATGATGGCATGCCATAAATAAGATTGTATAAATTAAAAAGGAGAAACAGGAATGCTTTAAAAAAAAAAAAAAAATGGAAGACATTCATGGGCATAGAGCAAATAATTCGTCCCAATTTTTGCAAAGTAAAGAATACCCCATTTAATTATTATTATAATAATCATCACTTTGTGAAAATTGGGATGACTCCAATCAAAACTGCGAAAGAGAAAAATAACCAGATACAAAAATACACAAAGCTAAAACAAATAATCATAAACAACATAAGAAGTACGATCATCTGAGAACTGTTTGCTGGAAATCAGGGATGGCCATCTCTTTGATCCCGATTACCCCAGTCTCCCATTACGGGATCACACTGAGCCCATGTCTTTTTTCTTTTTTTTTCAATAATCTGAGTCTGACAGTGCTGCTGCTGTCATTTTTAAGAATATGACAAGCGACATGATGAAATCAGGCGCCCATCAAACTGAGGTGACCACAGAAATCACGTGTTTATCAACAGAGAATAAATTCTTAACGCATTTTTTTTTTCTTCATAGAACCCTTCTATATCAATCTAAAAATGCATTTCAGAGATGAATTTGCGGAAATAGACTGAGAAAAAGCCCAAAAATTGTAATTTAATGGCATGGCCTAAGAAGGATTAACAAAGATGATCTGCCATTTTCTCACCAAATTCAGCTGCAACAAAAGGTCACCCCCATCGTCATAAATTGTCAATATATTAACTTCTACTTAAGATAGAACAATTTTTTTTCTCACACACAGAGAGAGAAATGATTAGTCTACAGAATGATACCAATAACTTCATAATTAATGCTCAAGATGTGACGATTTCATCGTGTCATGTCTCATGTAGTATGTGCCTATACAAAAACCTGCATATGCTGTTGTATTTTTTTTTTAATGACGGCAGAGTGGAAAGCAGTCTAGCTAGTTAACCTTTACTGTATGATGCAAATTTGCACTATCTGAGTACAATTGGGATTTGTCAAAGGCCAACTTACAAAAAGCAGGGATTTGAAAAACCCTGCAGGAAAGGAAGATAGTGTTTTTGTTTTCATTCAAGAAAGGGGCAGAGTGTTATTTCTTATTAAAAAATCAGGATTTGCCAGATTCCCACACTGAAAGTAGAGAATCTACCCTTTTTTTAATCTATATGTACAAAACATACAAAACTGGGACACTTCAAAACCCATATCATATTGAATGTACAGGACATAGTAAGTTGATGTTTCATTTTTTTCCCTGAATGAACATATGCGCTCATATAGATATTATGTCAGCTTGGGAACTACATGAAGTTTCAAGTCTCTAGATAAGATCTTGGAAGTCTTCAGGGTCCAATTTAGGTATGTCAAACTCCTTCGTACAAAAACGGTTGAAAAGGCACAAACTACAAGGAATTATGGGCATCAAAACTCACACTCTGTCAATTTCCTCGGTACAGACTTCATTCCCACTAGCATAATGCTTGACAGAGTCACATGACCACCAGGTGTACTCGTCGTTGGAAATGGCGATGAAGGCGTAGGTGCCCAGTTGGGCTACCATGGGTGCGTAGGTGGCGACCAACAATAGTAAGTCAAATAGTGCAGCTATTCCCACACCTAAAATAAGAAAAGGTTAAAAAAATCCACATTGTTGCTACAGAATGGACTCATTCCTAACCTAGCAGGACTCACATGTAGGTAGAAAATCTCGTGTTATTTAATTCGCTTTGTTATATGACAGAGATACCATGTACCTTTATTTACATTGTGTCACACATTGCATTGTTAGCAACTCAAATAACACAGACAGGTATTATACAATAAGGTATTCTGAGAAAGGTCACATGACTGGGGATTTTCACTCTCATGCTGATTTGTTTACAGACTCTGCACATGGCAGACAAATCTTGATGAATGATAAGCTTTCAGTCATGTCACACTATATAAACAAAGCCACATGTTGTGAGTGATGTTTCCTCGGTCATGTGACCAATCTCGAAATACTTCATTCATGAATGTCACAACAATATCAAGCAGGACAAGAGGGTAGATTGATCTAATTTTTGATGCAAAGACAAGTCATTTTGTGCTTTTGTCTGCAATGTGATTACACTAACTGCATGGCCAAGCCCCTCACCATATAGAGGTACTCGTCGACTTATGACCAATGCAATTTATAACTGATCCACTTTATAACTGTCTGATCGGCCAGCATCCCACTTGTTTTCTCACATCTGTATTTTATATTTGTGTATGTTTTGCACATATTAACAAACTGTATTGTGGTATGCAGTGTTTGACTTAAAGGTATAAAGATTTAAAGAAAGGCAAAAACCATGTCTAAAGAACAAAAATTAACAATGAACTGAGAAAATGTTGATAAAACATGACTTTATGGTGATTACAATATCATTAAACTGCATAATATACTTATGGTAATGTAATATAGACTGACTTGTGACCAAATCAACTTATGGCCAGTCAGTCACAACCACACACAGTCCTACATCAATGACTAACTAATACCTGTAAAGATTTAGAACTAGTTTATCATGCGTCAGACCTTTTTTTACCATTCTTCCTGCTGTCTAATGTTGGAACTTAATTCGTCTCAATTGAAGATGTAATTGCCTTAGGAATATATTTTCTCTTCCTACTATCTGAACCTGATTTGTCTCTTTGAAGATCTGAATGCAATGCATCAGACTTTTCTTGGTTTTTCTTCATGCTATCTAAGCTTTGGACTTCCCTACCCTCTTCAAAGATCTAAAAGTACTAAAGCATTTTTCACGCCCTTTTCCTTGTATCAACATCTATCACCAGCAGGCAAATGCTTACCAATGACAAAAATACTTCCACATCATAAGAAAAGAGTAAAAATGCTATAGCACGTATTTTTCAATGTAACAAAAGGCATGTCCTGTAACAGAGAAGCAGATAATTTACATGGTTTCTGGTTCCATATGGTTTAATGGGAGATCACTGTGATCAGACCTATTGCTTCCCCTTACCAGACACAAGTCAAAAGAGGGATTTGACAAGCAGAGTAAAGAGGAAAAAAAGAAAATCACTTTTGCGCTCTTTGCATGAAACATACACCATGAAAAATTTTTTAAAAATTATGATGTAAAGAGAATGTTTTCTTCTTATTCTTATATTTTTATCAAATTTTTGGCGATCAGTCTTTCAAAAGACAAGAAGTAAGAGGATTTTTTCCTCTTTACACTGCTTGCTCAACACCGCTTTTGTCGGGCAAAGGGAAGTAATAGGACTGATCAAAATGATCTCCATTACACGAGTCCCTCTTTTGGGAGGGGCAGATATTCTGCGAAATGATCTCCCATTATGGTGTTGGCTAAAACTGTTGATGCATGTCCTTTGGTGGTAATCTCTCTTTTGTGAATACCAGTTAATGTCACTGTAATGCTGTCAAGAGGACTTTCAGTGCAAAATACATGTGTAGTCAGCCTGTTTCTAACCAATACTGTCTCCAGGGGCAAACCATGGCCCAGAGGTTGGGTGTCTACCTACAATGATTGTGTGATTTTAGATTCAAATCTTACTCTGGAATCAGAATGATTAGAACCTCTCTGCTTTCTTTTTTTTTTTTTTTTGGAACTCAGTGGTGCCTTAGCTTCTTGGGGAGGGAAGCTTGATGTCTAGCCTTCTTGGATAATGGCAAATATATTCCAGAGGTTCTACTTTTACATGTGGCACATTAAAGAACCCTTGTGAGAGCAAAATAAGATGAAGCTGCAGTCCCAACATTTCCAAACGCCACATTTCTACCCAGAAAAATTCTTTTTGCCACACCTGGCAGGCACTTAGTTCCTATTACCCAAAGTAGCGATTCTGCCGTCAATAGATAAGAGTTTGGCAGCTGAAGTGATGACTCAGTCGTCACATGAGGTGAAGTGCAATTAATCTCAAAAACTCCATGCCATGAGGTTGTAAATGGAACTACCTCAAAACTAAAAAGCTGTATAACAGAAAAAAAAAAAAAATCAATCTAGCATGAGTTGCTTGAAAAAGAGCTGAATTTTTAATTTTTTTTTTATATGCTATATTCATATATACCCCAATTTCACAATTTCATGAAGGGAATTAATTCCAGCAAAACCAGAAAATTAATTATGGGTAAAAAGTGCTAAGGTCAAGCTAAGTGCTCTCTCAGGTCTGAAAGGTTACATACATACTAAAAAATAATAACAAAAATCTGTTCCATAGTACTTTCAAGGTTAATTTTGAATGATGGGAACAGAGACACAGTGTGCGATGTTGAGCAACTCTAAAGTCTGTTAATTTTCTTTCTTTTCTTCTGTCATTTTTAGTTTCCTAAAAAAAAAAAATGGAGGGGGGGGGAAAACTGTCCAGACATGAAAATCTCTGTAGCGAATGAGTTACTAAGATAGCGATATATGATATTATACATCACACTGCATGACGGAACCGCCAGTGGGCACGAGTTGGCTGACTTACCTTTCCACATAGGAAAAAACATGGACAGGACACCCACCACACCCTTCTGTAGATAACCTCCCAGTTTGAGCTGTACAAAGACGGCTGGGACCCCCAGCACCAGCATCGAAACATAGACAGCGATGACCATCAGGCCCCCTGGGATGTAAAAAGGTTTCAAAAAATAAGATAAAACATTAAAATAAAAAGGAGACAGGATCAAAAAAAGGTATAAAAAAAAATAATAATAATACTATGTAGTCTCTGTAGGTCTCTCCAATTCTGACATGTAGAATGACTGTTGGGATGCTCAGAATCGAGAAAATGATGGCCATCAGGTCCAGTCTGGGATGGGCAAATTAAAATAAGATAAACTAATATTTACAAGTATTGAGACCCAGTTTGAGCAATACAGAAACTGTTGGAATGCCCAGGCCCATTATGGATGGATACCTGGCGATGACCATTGGCTTCCCTGCATGTTGGGTGATAATAGGTGTCCAGGGAGCTCAATCTTGAGTAAGATGGTACAGATGGCCTGAACCAGGACCACATTTCATGAGCTGTACAACAAAGGAGTGAATAGGTAACAATCCCTGTACAACAGAAAGGCAAACCCCTACTTTCTGTGCATGACAAACAAGTGAATTAGTCAATACAACTGTCTTGATGATTTACCCTTTTGTCATGCAGAGAAGTTAAAGAGTTAACCTTTACGCCATACAGGGGATGTTACCTATTCGCCTCTTTGTTGTACAGCCAGTGATTTGAAAACAATGCCAATCTGGCTCCAGGAAAAAGATAAAATATAAATAAAATATAACATGAAGCCCTGATAATGGAAGAAACCTAAATTATATTTCATACATTTTGAACCAAGGTTGAGAAAGTCCAAATAAAAAAAAAAAAATGAAAGAAAGAAAACCTGTGAGATTAATTGCAAAAATTTTAGCAGGAAACACCCACAAACATCGTAAAACTGCAGTAACTAGAATAATCTGCAAAACAATCTCCTTTTGGTAAAGAGTTTAAATATAGATATCTGTTAACTTACCACAAGCATGCATTATCTACCTGGTGACTTCGAATTCACCCAGTACATTGTGACAAGTTTTGAAAACTGGTCCACATCTAAAGTTCAGCCGTTTTTTTTTTCTCCACTCTGCTGAAAGGTCTGAAATCTAAACTCTATTCTATTATGTTTTATATTTTTTTCAACTACAAAATAGGGTGCAAAATATCAGATTTTTAAGGTCTCCATGGTGCCATTTTTCAGTGGTCATATCTAAACAATAGAAGCTTAAGTTTTAAGGTAGTGTGATTACCATACTATGGTATTGTGTTACTGTTTAGTTTGGGAGGAAAAAGAAAATGCTTCAAAGATAGTTTTAAGGTCTCCCTCAAGGACTTAACATCAACACAGAATCCTGGGAGACCCTGGCCTCCGACAGACTCCCCTGGTGCAATCTCATCATCAAAGGTGCCACCATAGCAGAAGAACGCAGGTCCTCTCAAGCAGAGAAGAAACGGGCAGCACACAAGGCAAGGGCCACCAGCATTAACAGCACGGCCCCTACCCACTTCTGTCCCACCTGTGGGAGGGACTTCCTCACGCGGATTGGCCTCACCAGTCACCTCCAGACCCACCGAGTCAGCTCAACCCCTAACTGAACTGATGCCGTGGTCATCTTCGACAACGAAGGACTAACAACAGTTTGGGAGGAAAATTTCAATGCAAAGTAAAATGAGCAAATTTTTACCAGATCGGCTCTTTGACACTTCCAGGGTTAAGATAAAAATTGTAAGACAATTGATACCATTTCTAAAGAAAAAATTAATTTCATTGAGCTACTGTATGTGGTTTCAGAAAAAGTGTTTTAACTCATTCCCTCTGCAGGCTGTTTGGTCTTCTGGTGAACCAATTTATAATTCTGTATCTTAGGGGCCGATGTATCAGCTATGCATACCTATAACAAAACTGCTAGCCCATCTGTTGGCTTCGTTGAGTGAATGAGTTTCGACAGAAAAACATGAGACAGACAGACCTACCTGCAGGGGCCTGGAAGAAAGAGAGAAAACATGTGTAGAAACAGATGAGGATGAACTGGAATGGGTTCCAGGGTGGAATGTCGCTGCTCATCTTGTGGCTGGTACCAACTCCTTGCTCTGCTCCCAAAACTGGATTTCACAAAGTTGGCAGGTGGGTGGTGCTGCTCTAGTGGCCAACTGCTGTCACGAGGGCATGGCAGGGAGACTGTCTGACAACTGCAGTTCTTTGGATGGGATATCAAAAAGCTGGCTCTGCTAATATTCTAGGACAGCTTCGAAATAAAAACATTCCTGAGATCACAGATTTTTTATGGCGCCTAATTCCTTTCCTACCTTTAGAATTACACACACATCACAGTTATTTCTTTATTGTTCTTTGTAGGAAACTTCACAATCACAGTAATAAATATCCTTTGCTGTCAATTTCAGTAGTGTTTGTTATAGCTCCTCTGTCAGTGTCTTTGTATTTGTTATTCAAATTCAGATAGGCTATTTTCCTATCACTCTTAATAAGATGTATTCTGATGTAAAAAAAAAAAAAAAATAAGATACAAGATGGAAGGAGGTGTCTATCACATGGAGATCCCACTGTTTCACAATGTTCACTCAGTTTCCTTGTTATGGCCTGGGTTTGACGAAATAGGCTCCCTATGCACTTATAGCAGGTGTCCTGTCAACTCCTAGAACAGCCTGGCTGTTACGTCCTGCTCACATGCTACTTGCTCTCTGGATTATCCCAACTGTAAAATAAACAAAAGAGAATTTGGTCACATTTTGTCCCGGAGTCAAAACGCTGCAATGAATGGTAACATAGAAAATGAACTAAATTAGGCCCAAAGTAAATAAATAAATAAATAAAAATTGAAAATGACACAAAAATTAAGACAAAAATGACAGAGAAAACTGCAAGCACAAAATCATTGTCACATAAATAGAAATCAATATGAACTAGTATTCTGACAGAAATGAAAGGGTTGACATAGGCCCTAAGTGAACTCAAAATCAACTACAATTCATTAAAAGTGTCATTCAATCTGAAGGCCTGAAGCCACCAGTCCACACAAGCACAGACTCAGACACAAAATTTCTAATGATCTTGATGATGATATGAAACGATGGTAAAATCCCATACACCCAAATTCTGGACAAGACAATGTATAATGTGTCATGCACCAGATATAACCAAGTTAAGCACTGAACAAAGCTTAAGCACTTTGACTAGCCAACAGAATTCCAGGACCAAGCATGGCACCATACCATGATGTCAGGGCTCTATGATTTATGCCAAAATGGCATTTCTGATCATGAGAGCTATCAGAAAATGCCACTAAAACACAAAAGCGTAAATGGAATACTGAAATAATTCACAGAATTATAGGAGCATAACTCATCAAGTGATTCCTGGTATAACAAAGCTTTTTCATTTTGCACTATCTCCAGAGTGGTGAAAATGAGTCATACCATTAACTCAGGGCAATGCCTGAACTGAGTGGATGGATTGAATTGGGTTCCTGGTTGGGATCTCCAGACCTCACTCTCAGCTCAGCCCATCCTCCATCACACATCCTTTTTTTTTTTTTAAAGCATTTTGAAAAAAAAAAAATTTGTAAAAAGGTCCAAGCTATCTGCTAGTGGTAGTCAAAATAGTCCCAATGGTCTATTGCTATCTGATGGTCTTGTGAGTTTGTTTGTGTTGAGGTTTACAGACACATCAGCACAATCATGGCCATAATATTGTGCCAAACACAGCAAGATAAGTTTACACATCAAAAAGAAGAGAGGAAAGAGAGTAGGACAGAAGACAGGAGCAAGGAGAGAGAGAACAGATGTCACCCCTGGAATGTAGAAGATGGCATTTCAAGGGAGCCACCCCACCAATGGGAGACTTTCACCACTTGCAGGTGGGAGCAAAGAACCCAATCAAATACCCTGATTCTTGCAGGGGATAATCTTGTAAGAAAATGTTCAGGATACTTGAGAAAACTCTATAATTCACCTTAACCCTCAATTTAACCATAACCTTAAGTAGAAGTCGAGCTATTGGAAATTAAAGATGATGGGGGTGACCTGTTGCTGCAGCTCAATTTGGTGAGGAAATGGCCAATCACTTTAGTTAATCCTTATAAAATCTTTGTTAGCCCATGCCGCTAAATAGCAATTTTGGGGCCTTTTCTTGATCTGTTTCAGCAAATTTAACTCTGAAATGCATTGTTAGATTGATATAGAAGGGTTTTGTGAAGGAAAAAAAAAAAATACGTTAAAAATTCGTTCACTGTTGAAAAACATGTGATTTCTCCAGTCATCTCAGTTTGACAAAAGCGTGATTTCATCGTATCAGAACTCAAATGGTTAATCTATCCCCCCCTCCCCCCTTTGGTTGCCTTGATTAGTGTGGCAATATGCCTACAAAAGGTACTGGGTGAGAAATAAATATAGTGATATTGGTATGTTATTTTTTTTTTTTCTTTGACTCTCTGAGTTGCCATTCCTGGCTCTCACACAATTAGGTGTACAACAGCACAGATGAGATCACTGGTGTGAAAACTGTCAGAGAAGGAAGGTATTCAGGCACTGAGGGGCTGAAGGGAGGGGACGCTGTGGAGGGGGGCATGTCAGGCGTTGCCAATTTGTCTGGCCCCAAGTGGCCACTCCAGGGACACCATCAATCTACTAAACTGCCAATCCGGCATGTGCCATCAAAGCTCAACATTAATAATAAGAACAATAGTGTCAACAATGGTTGTTTGATACCTCAAACTTATGTCAAATCTGAAACTGTTTAGTGTTCAATGAAACATTTGAGCAATCTACACTTTTGACGCCTTTTTTCTTCCTCGTAATATCTCTGTCCGCATCTAATCCATCTACCCATCCATTGGTCTATCCATCCATCCATCCGTCCATCCACCCACTCATCCATCCATCCACTGATTTAGACATCCGTTCATTAATCCCTCCCCCCTCCCTCTGTCCATCCTGGAAAATGGCCTTTTCGTACTCTCTGAGCGCTGATATGATATACAATCTGTTGCACTTTTTTTTTTTTAACCACAATGAGGATTTCAGGGAGAAAGAGTGAATGCCATTTTGAACCTTCTTTAACAAGGCGTGTCAGACAGAGCCTATTGTGGGATCTGATAGCAGGAAGTAGGCTAGGCTGAACATCTTCCTCGTTGTGGAGCCAGGGAAGAAGACCACATTTGGGCGTGCGTAAGGGGCGGGGGTGTATAGAACAGGGTGTGTTGTGTTGTGTTGGGGTTTAACGCCACATCAGCACGATTACGGCTACATTGTGCCAAACGCGGTAAGGTACGTTTACACGTCGAGAAGAAGAGAGGAAAGAGATCGGGGTGTAGAAGACAAAAGCAAGGACAGAGACAGAAGATGTCACCCCAGAAACACGGAGGATGACAGTCCATGGAGACATTCCACCCATGGCGGGCTTACACTGCCTGCAAGTGGGAGAAAAGAACCTATGTATAAACTCCGCCGGGGGAAGAGGGTTATACAATAGGAAATGGGAGAGTGGAGGAGAAGAAAGACGGGGGAGGGGCTGGGGGGAGGACAGAAACTACAGCCAATGCACCATACCATTCTACCCCATAATTATGACATGAAATCGTCACTTGTTTTTGGCACAAAATATATTTTTTTTTTTTTTCAAATTGATATTTTCTTTCATCTCACTCACAGGACGAGGAAAATGTGTACATGTTTTGGACCTCTATAGCACAAGCTAGTGAAATAAATTTGAACCCCTGTGTGATTGGGGAAGATAATAGAAAAAAAAAAAAAAAAAGAAAGAAGGAAAGGAGGAAAGAAAGGAAGACAGAAAGAAAGAAAGAACGAAAGAAAGAAAGAAAGAAAGAAAGAGAAAGTTTCGATTGGAAACACAACAACAACAACAAAAAAAAAGCGCTCATAATGTATTTAATCAAAATCTCATAGTGTGCCTTTCCATTCCTGACCCCCCCCCCCTTTCCCTTCCCCGTTTTTTGCTCCCACCTGCAGGCGGTGAAAG
>JBCAUA010073699.1:0-10949 GCA_038406235.1 Peronia verruculata
CTATCTATCTATCTATCTATCTATCTATCTATCTATCTATCTATCTATCTATCTGTCTTTCTGTCTGTCTGTCTATCAATCTATCTATCTACTGCATCTCTCTCTATATATATATCTTTCTTTCTTGCTTTTTCCCTCGTTCGCTGATCTCCTGCTCCTTCTCTCTCCTCTTCTGTTTGCCTCTTTTACAATACCTGTCTGTCCCTCTGTCTATCTTGCTTCTGACAACAACATCACAACTGTAATAAAATGTTACCATCGCAAGGATTTGTTTGTCGGTCTAAACTAAAGTGGCAGCTGAATGCTGATAGGTTGTACTGGAAAGGGTTCATTCTTCGTTTCTCTTTAGTTTCCATGCTTTAGAGATCTTATTTCTCTCGACTAAATATCTCAGCCCTGTATGCCCACTCCACTTCAGGTCCCATTTAGAAAATGTTTTCCCGCCCACTCTCATTGTGTTAGTTTTTGTTCTGTTTTATATATTCTTCTTTTCTTGCTTTGCCCTCCTTCTTTCTATTGTTTCTCTTTGTTTTCTGTCTTTTTCCCTCTCTTTCTCCCACTCTCTCTCTTTGTATTTCTATCTATCTCTCCCATTCTGTTTCTCGTAGATATCAGTATTTATTGTGCTTTTATTCTTTGCCTTCCAAATTTTATTTTGATCTAATAGCAACGTTTAATCTGATAAACTGCCAGAAAGAGAGAGAGAGAGAGAGAGAGAGCAGGATGAAAAGAGAGAATTAAAGGGGAAGGGGAATTGGGATGGAGGGCGCGGGGGAAGAATCGAGATAGTTATATACCATTAATTCCGAGGCAGATTGACATGCTATGCAACCATTTCACACTCAGACAAGTCAAAACCAGAAGACTTGTTCCCCTTGAGTATGGTATAATATCATCATCTGCTTAGAGTTATAGTTACGCTACTGCAATAACAAGACAACCTTGCACAAAGTTTTCCTGTATGATGTTTTTACAATCTTGACAATCTCTAAAACCGTTCACAGAAAGCATTGTTTTTTTCTTCAGTGGAAAGTCATGACTTCGATGACATCAGAGCTTCCCACAGAATTCCCTCGCACACTCTATCCCGTTGAACCTGACATTCCTTCTGTTCACACAGGAATAAGATCATTAAAATGTGCAAGTTTCTTGTGATTTTCCAATGTTCGTGTCCTGGCTGCAGTTGTTGCTGTTTGTTTAGTATTAGAGGACGTCTTTGTTATTTGATAATCAAACATAAGTTTTGGGTTTCACTGTCTTCTCTCAGTTGCATCGTCCAAAGGTCGATTTCATAGTTGGAGTATATTTGTGACATAGCATCGAGTGAGTCTTCTAAAAGCAAGTGATAAAAATCATAAATCAGCCTGATTGTTTTTGTTCCTAGTTTATTTTGTCTCCGTCCTCATTGTGTAATCCTTTTATAAAAATACAAGAGAACTGTCAGACCCGCAACTAGCGAAACAATTCAAGAAAAATAAATAACAGAGAAATTTATAAACAACTTGATTGTAATGATCAAATCTGCCAAATTTGTATTGTGTAATCCTATTGATCTTGCCACAATATGGTAAAGCTAAGACCGACAGTGAGCCCCAGCTATGTAAATCTATGGACAGATGTGCTGTTAGAGACTCGTGAGCAAATCTTTATGCCCCCTGGGTTCCACGATATCTGGCTTGTTACTGGATTGTGTGCAGCAGTTTGAAATTCTTCAATCCTGAAAAACTTTGGAGAAGTCTGTTCTCTCTGAATTAAAACATTAATTTTCATGTTCAGTGGTAGTAAATGTCTTGAATCATTTGTTAGATTGTTCAGTCCGTTTCTAATTATATCTGTGGCTGGCTGTGATGAGACAAAGAAGTAAGGGAAGATAACATTATCTTACATATACAGGTTCTGCAAGTATCAAAAGTTGTACTGCCAGGAAATAGTGGGGACATATATGACTCTCTAGTTTTCAAGTTCTAGACCCTACCCAGTTTCTTTTAGTCTATATGAAAATCATAACCTATCAGTTGTCTGGATGAGATATTGATATTTTAGTTATGTCCACATGAAAAAAAAAATGATTATCTCAGTCGTTTTTTTTTTTTTTTTAAATCATAGTAACAATGTGCAACGCACACGAGATACATGTTTCACCTCCAGCAGGGTTTCAACTTTCGCAATAGTAATTCCATAATAAATATTATTATGTTTCAATCAAAGTGTGAGTTATTGCCCTGTTATTTCGACTCCACAACATTAAGAAGGCTAAAGTCTTGTGATCATCTCAGGAATATCTCTAGCTATAAATTTACCCTTATTTCTCATGGGCTATTAATTCTACTGGAGAATAAAGCGAAGCTGATTACCTCAAATGGTCAACCGATATGACAGACCATTCTCCACCAACATCTGTTTTAGAGCTTTACATCCCAGCTAGCAAACAATGACGTAGGCTTATTGCTTTAATACCTTATCTACGAGCCTCGATATTAAAAGATATCACTGACAGATCCACGAGAACTCGGAAATGGTGTCGTCATGCAATGTTTACCTGCCATATGCCATATTGTGCAGGTCTGTGCAGTTGATACACACTGCAGTTTGTAAACACATGCAGTTTGCCATCAATATCTGCCCATTCTTCTAGATTGATTTTTTAGACAGATCTGGAAAACTCACTGTCCGTTGTCAACAATCAAAAGGTCAAAGAGGACAGACGATTGTTGAAAACTAAGATCAAACATGTATCGACCAGAGCAATGCAGAAATCTTGTTGCTTATGTGTGTTGACGTATGTGTGTGTTCAAATGAATAAAAGGAGTCAGTTATGGCCTCTCTAACTCAAGCAAATTTTCATTTTTCTTTTTACTGTTTTTGTTTATGAGGGCAGTAGCAGAGGGTGAAGTTTTTATAACTCAGGTTTGCTCAGAACACATTTTGATGATCGTATACATCTTAGGTAAATGTTTATTTGTACACCTGGGTGTTATTGACATCGTGTAATGTAGCCGTCTTGAGGCTGACCCAGTGTCAGATACCACCAAGCTCTCCAACTGATCTTAGCCTTTCTGGCTGTACTTTTCATTACCTGTTCGTATGTTTTTTGTCTGCAAGGTAAAACGTGTATTAATTAAAATCATTCACCATACTATTCTGTACCGAAATGTTCAATGTGAAGTTCTGTGATCTTATGATCAGTAAACATTTATTTTCTCAATTGACCTGGTTGCTTGACATTATATAAATTTCCTGGACAAACTGCACGGCTGGGGGCTATTTGCCTAAGCTGAGAAGACTATCATATTATGCGAGAGTTGCACTATTTAAGCTACCATTGGTCAGTACAACATTACAATGATTTTTCTTTGCGCTTTAAATAATTAAAATAATAATAATAATAATAATAAAGGGCATATATATAGCGCCTCACCCTCGTAGGGCTCGAAGCCCTTTACAGAACCAAATCAATGACGTGTTATATTTTACATGGGCATTTCTAGCTAACAGTTGCAATTGGACACGTTTAAGTAAGATAATGTGATTCCTTCCCAACTTCCTCAAGCCACTCAAAGCTCACCTCGATGACCCCATTCTGAGGCATGCTTTTCCTCTGACACGAGTCTGTTCTAAATGACGTCCAGGCAATGTAGTAATTAAGCAGTGTGAACGCTCTGGGAACCAAAGGCGATGTATCAGAAAAGGTCACATGAAAAGCCAATTGTCGCATAGCTAGACGTTTTGGCGTGACAAAATGTTGTAAAGAGATAAGTGTGTGCTGGACTTCAGTCACCGTGTTCCTTATCTAGCGGTAAACGACATCAGGAAATTGGGTCGGAAAAGCAACCGTTTAACGGCAGGTTGAACTTAATGGCTTCCACATAATAAGGCTTTTGGATACGGCACTTCCACATTTCATTGCTTCTGTTGGTTCTGTCCTGTTCAATGGAGCGGGTCGATTAGACTTTTAAGAAAATGATATTGCGGTCAAAAAATTGCGGTGAAAAATTGTATAACCCTCGTTAAATGGTGTTACCTACTTTGATATCTAGCTTTCATGACCTATACATTTATATATTCCAGGAGACAACATTTTCAGAAAACATAACAATCGGTATAGCCAGAGCATTACGGCATTGCTTTCCCAGGTCAGTACGTGTAGTGTTCTGGATATTCTTTCTTGTTTAATTCGCCTGTTATCAGGAACCATAACGTATGACGTCATTTTGGCATGGGTTTGGCTACCTGTAAAACAACACATTCCCAGAGCCATAATTGCTTGAGTTCAGTGTTATTCTTCCGACCTACGTCGCGTGCACAGGACCGCTATAAAATCCAGTAATTGCTTTGGCTCTAGCTATGTCCACCACACCACTTCACATCGCGAAGTGACCGGAAGTGACTCAACTCTGACCCGGAAGTCCTTCACACGCCCTGCCGGAAATGGCCTGCTAGGAATTATAGATCTGGGCTAGCTGCTTACTTTTTTGCCTCCCTTCCTCACCCTTTCATCAGACCCTCACTTCATACTCCCCCCCCCCTCTTTTTCCCTTTCACTACCGTTTCCTCTCCTCCCCCGAAGCTTTTCAAATGTGTTACAAAAGATTGATCCGTGTCTCCCCATACTCATGTCCACAGTCAATTCTCTCTACGATCCGGTTACCTCTGAGTCAGCTCAAGGCTAATGGGTGACCAGAGGCTTGATGACTGAACAAAATAAGACAAAAGTAAACAGGAAACCAGGAATTCATACTTTGATCTAAAACTTACCTGTGAGAGATTGTAGCACCTTTGAAATCGGATCTGTATTTTTGTAGGGAATTGGTGGGCAAGTGTCAGTACATTGGTAGAAAAACTATGATTGTTGGTTTGAAATGTTGAAACATCGGTGGGCATTTTGCAAGTCACACGCTACCGAAAACAATGACTCATGGCAGACATTTGAGGACAGATAGTGTTTATGCTAGAAGACCCTTGGTAACTTTTAAAACAAATTGGCAGCTTTGTCTAAGACAGCTGATTTCCATAACTTTATAGGAGAACATTAAAACTCTATGATGACTGAATATGGGTGTACCCTAAACCGGTTTTCTTAAGTAAAATACCCAACATTCTCTTGATTTTCTGTCTTTTGAAGTCAATCTTTAATGAGCATCAAATGTGTCAGACTAGGCTGCAGGGGATTGAAGAATGAAAAACAAAAAGAAAAAGAAGAAGAAAACAAAAAGCGTGTTGTCAAATGGATGGCAGAAAGAAAGTCCCAGTGCAACGTCCAGGATATGAGAACTGTCAAGAAGAGGGGGAAAACGAGAGAGAAGAAAGGTAAAAAGAAGGAGAGAAAGGAACGGCCGGATTCATGTCAAAGAGAAGGTTGAGAAAAGAGACTGAAGAAGAACGCATGAGTGATGGGCGAATGGAATGAAAGAATATCACGAAACAATGTAAGATTGATAGTGAAAAGTAAGGGATGTGGGGGATAGGGAGGGGGAGTGGGGGTGGGGACGAATATTA
Organism: Peronia verruculata; assembly: GCA_038406235.1. Taxonomy (NCBI): domain Eukaryota; kingdom Metazoa; phylum Mollusca; class Gastropoda; order Systellommatophora; family Onchidiidae; genus Peronia; species Peronia verruculata. The sequence continues at coordinate 5,497 of JBCAUA010073699.1, forward strand.
ATGACACAAACTGTCTGGACGGGTTACCATGATGTGAGCACAGCGAAAATAGACTGATAGTCTGATCTTGTCGTTAAGAGCACAGATTGTGCATGCAGATAGTACTGTAAAAAACGATTCGCCTTCTCGGGTGTCCATCCTTGTTCAATGATCTTCAATGGTCAATCTCAACATCTGTCTGTTGAATCGGCTGTTACGACAACCAGTTCATGACTTAATGAAAAGAGTCACGAAACGTATGCAAGCAATGAAGTTGTTCTGAATCTCGGCATCACCAGAGGCTTGGCCACATGATAATAGAATCGGATAGTCACCAACAGCCCAAAATAACCAGTTACTTCAGTTAAAATGCATGGACTTCCATCCTTCCTCATGACCTGTTTATCATTGTTGCCAGAATATTTCGCAGCTCAATGATGAACCATTTGCCATGAAGATCGGTGCTCTACGATATAGTACAAAATGTGGAGCATATCTATCACCTGACAAGTCACAGTGTCAAACAAACGAAGCGTTCACTAACATCACGTGAGACCAGGACATTCGAAACAGGCCCATTAGAATCAGGTTACAGTTTGTTGTTAGTTTCAGTTAAAAAAAACAGCAGCAGAAGAGTTGTGAACAACAGTGCATAATCATCGAAAGATTTTGACCACATCACGGCAGTTTTCACTTTGTTTGTTTCATTTTGCCGTTTTGTTTGCGGGTTAGGATATTCTGTACCTCTGAAAACATGTGTTGATTCAAATTTGTTTCTGGTTTTGGTATTGGGAACCTTAAACGAAAATTGAACGTATTGGGAACGTCAAACGATAGGAATTGGGAACGACAAAGGAACGCAACGTACTGGGAACAACAAAGGAATTGAACAGACTGTTATTTGGGTATGTCTGTCTCTCTCTTTCTCTCTCTCTCTCTCTCTCTCTCTGTGTGTGTGTGTGTGTATGTGTGTGTGTGTGTGTGTGTGTGTGTTTGTAGTTTCATGTTTATGTGTGAGGGAAGCCGGAAGAAGGGGCTTAAGGCCATAACCTGCCGAGCGTCTGAGGCAGTTTGGCAAGTCAGGATCCCAGGCTGTTTATTCACTGTTAAGAGAGAAGTTTTATATGTACTTTGGCCATTGTTCAACCAGTTGCCTGGTTTTTTTCCGTTTGTTTGCTGACTTTTTGGTCTTGTTTAACTATCGTTATTTTCTTCAAAACTTTTGCCGGCCCATTAAATTCAATGACGCATTACGAAACCGTTATGGTATCCAACTTTAAATTCTGCCATCCAATAATCTCACAATGAAACGAAACATGAATACCAGAAACTGCAGTCTGTCAGACTGAAATGGTATACACATGCTGAATGCCTCTCTTTAGTTACTAGTGTTATACATTCCCTGCACAATGTAACACGGACAATTCTTTTAAATATTTCGTGGCTAATTAACAGAAATTAACTGATGAACTAGATCCGAAAAAGGCAGGTCAGTCAGGCAAAGTCTGATTTCACTATGCCAAAGAGTGGTCGGTCAGATAGTGATCATATTGTTGCGAACACTAGACGACACAGAGATCAATTTGACAGATATCTCTTGCTATGGCATCCAGGTTTATCATGAGAATGATAATGATGAGGTTTAGCCAGAGACACAAAATCTGTGTTTTCTCCTGGTTTCATTGTCACCAGTATCTGCACCTAGTACTTGTTGTTCAATTATGTATGTGTCTTTTACTATATGTCGTCTTATTTATTTTTTTCTGTGAAAGTATTACTGTATTTAGGACTTTGTTTTAGAATATTTCCATTTTCTCTATTATAAAATCAGCTATTTAATCGTTTATCCAGTTTGCATGTTTAACTTTGTTTGATTAAAAATTTAACATGCACTTCGAAAATAATAATTATTTATGTAGCGCTTATCCCCGTAACGTCAGGGTGTAAGCGCTTTACAATCTATTATTACCCTGACAGACCTGTAGCAGACACTCGAAAACGTTCTCAACTTCCAGGGAAGCATACCAGGCGACTGTCTGTTAGGCGCTCAAATCCTTATCAATTTAACAATATCAATCACTGTCTATAATCGGGTACCCATTCAATCCTGGGTGGAGTCAGGAAATGTGTGAAAATTGCCTTTCCCAAGGACAAAATGTCGGGACCTGTCAGGATTCGAACCCGGAACTTTCAGATCCCGAGTCCGACAGCCTAACCGTTCATGTTTTGTTTTGGTAGAACAGATCCGATCAAAACGTAAAAGTGAAATCGTGACGTGAAAAAAGATGCCCTGCGGTGACGTCTATTTAAAAAAAAAATAAAATACTTTGTCCGGAGCTCTGTTTCAAAATCAAAAATAGCATTTGTCTTGGTGTTACAATGAAAGTCCTCTTATCAAGTAGAAAAGGCTTATTTTGAAGTTCCATTACGATTCCTTTTAAGTCTTTCTCTTATAAAGCATTTTTTCTCAGCGTTGTTACAGTATTTGAATCATCCATTTCTCAGTGCACGCGGACTGGATCCACAATGCTACCTTGCCTGTGCCCTGGCATGTAAATGGGAAATGTCCAGAACCACAGCCAGTTGTCAACTCGTATCGAGAAGTTTATGACGAGGTCCTGAACTATACTTGTAGGTAAGCTGCCATACCGGATGAAAGATTGGTGATACAATTGTATTTGCACTGTTATGGTGCAAATGATCAGAGAAAAAAAAGTGCTAACTGTACAAGGCAAAACAAACAAATAAACAAACAAAATAAACAAACAAACAAAAAATAAAAATAATAAAACACGTAGCATACTATCTATGCATTCTCAGACAGTCACCTTGTAAATTTTATTTTCTGGGTTTGAACACGAGGTATCTCTCTCTCTCTCTCTCTTTCTCTCTTTCTATTTCTCTCTCTCTCTTTCTATTTCTCTCTCTCTCTCTCTCTTACTCACTCTCTTTCTATTTCTTTCTCTCTCTCTCTCTCTCTCTCTCTCTCTCTCTCTCTCTCTCTCTTTCTGTTTCTACATTTTGTTGCTGCAATATTTATAGAAGTTAATTTTTAATTCTACGTGTAGTCAGCAGATATCATTTTAATCACGAATATCATTTCACTATAAAATATCTTAAAATCAAGATGACTGTCCACCGGCAACTAATCAAATACATCAAAAAAGTGGAACAGCAATTTGAAGAATTTTGAATGAGTCAATAAAAGAAACTAATATCGCTAGCCAAATTTTCGAGCCCGCTTATCATCCCTTGTCAACATTCTCAACCGTGTCACTACCCTGTTCATTTTTGAAATGGCTTTCTATATTTATTTTTAAAAGTCAATCGATAAAAGCTGACCGGTTTAAGTATAATGCCAATACTCTTTCCTCAAAAAGCTGAGGACATTGTGAGTATGCTGCTCTTTTTCTGGGTTACTTTTTTTTTTTAAATTGGCTTTCTCTTTCATGGTATAATGGATTGTTGAAGTCACGTTCGATGGGGCAAGAGATAATACTAATAACGACGGCAGATAATAGATGAGAGTTTGGTAACACTTATGTTCATACAATAGAGGCTATGGGCGCTTTACAATATGAGATTGGACACGATGAAATCAGACGCTCGTCAAATTTTGAGCATATGGAGTTAGTGGTATCACTGTGAAGTTGATTCTTTTTTTTTCTCTCTCTCTCTCTCTCTCTTTCCTAAATGGAAGTAGAGATATTGGCAATCAAAGACGGTGGGGCGGCCTGTTGCTGTAGCTGAATTTAGGGAGACAATGGCAGCTCATTAATTTTTGTAAACCCTTATTAATCCTTGTTAGACCATGCCACTAAATTACAATTTTGGGGCTTTTACTCAATTTATTTCAGCAAATTTGATTCTGAACTATTTTATTATATTGATATAGAAGGGTTCTGTGAAGAAAACAAAACGTGCTAAAAATTCATTCACTGGTGAAAAAGACATGATTTCTTCGATCACGTTCAGTTTGACGAGCGCCTGATTTCATCGTGTCGCTTCTCATATATTTAAATCCATCAGATCCAATATAGACAGTCACGCAAGTTCTCAACCATTACGTACAGAGATACTCTAAACAGATTCGGCCATTGTTTTAGCACCAGGGTTCAGAAAACGGACCTTTCTTGGTTAGCTCTCCAGGCTAGACGAACGTTAGAGTAACTTTACCAAATCCAACATCACTTTTCTCAAAATGTCTCAACCTGTATAACATCGAACAATCTTTACCAATCTAATGGCCTCATTTATTTTTGGGCAGAAAAATGAATTTTCCTTCTTAATGTGTCATAACAGACCTCATCCACTTTACCATTATCTTACAGAACAGAGGTTTTTTCTAGTTATGTAGAATAGTGTGCAGTCGTAGGTCATGTGCATGCATACCTTATACATGTAAGATTGCCAGATTAATCAGACGGTGAAAGATAGTGAGTGATTACTTTTAGGTAGCACGGTAAAACGCAAACATGAAAACAAATTCTAAAGATCACGCAGGGCATATTTACTAACTTTCATGCAGGATTATTTTTTGTTTGCATCCAAGTAGGTTTTACAACGCGGTCGTGCTTTATCATAAGAGATCTTGGAAATATGGACGAACTGATATCTTATGCATTAATCTCTGTCTTCATCCGACATTGCGAAGTTTGAGAAGGCGAACAAAATGAATTTACTTCAGTGTAACACAGCTATTTTTAGGTGCAATCACGATCTCTGAAAAGCTGTTCATATCGATGTGCAAAGTCTCATAATTCCAAATCTCCTGTGATAGCTCTGGCTCGAGTGTGTCAGTCCAATTGTTAAAATAATTCAGTCTCTAGTTGTGAACAAATGCTTCCATGTATTAAGCATTTCCATTTCTGTGTTAAATTATTTACTGCATGCCACGGACATACAACATAAACTAAAAAGTAGACATTGAATAAAGGTTGATAACTTGAGAAATTGAGTTCATTCTTTGTGTTAGCTCTGATTGTGCTGCATGCTGAAGGATAGTGCTTCTGATATTAAAAATATAGTCCAGACAGTAACAACATTTCACACAAATGGCAGATAAATTTGAGAATTATTTCTATTTTTACCTGTGTTTGTACTTTTTTGGATTTTTCTTTCTTTTATGAATTAAATTAATGAAATTGTCTCATCCCTTTATCCAACAAAGATTTGCGTGCAGAAAGAATAAAAAATACTTGCAATAGGGTATGCTTTTCGTAACACCCGAATATATTTTATTCCCACTGCTCTACAAATATCCCAGTTTACATAAAGTTTTTCCATAGCACAATTATTTTCCGATGATTCTATCTGTCACGGATGTGTGTATGTCTGTCTGTCATATATGTCTGTCTGTTTGTCTGTCTGTCTGTCTATCTGTATGTATGTATGTACGTATGTACGTATGTATGTATGTATGTATGTATGTATGTATGTATGTATGTATGTATGTACGTATGTATGTATGTATG
>JBCAUA010073710.1:0-10949 GCA_038406235.1 Peronia verruculata
CAAATGGCAGTGTTTCAGCCAGGATATCATAGATTCTACCTGTTTTTGAACTCTTTTCTTACCTGGAAAGCAGACCCCCCCCCCCCCACACACACACACACTTTTTTTTTCACGAGATATATCTACATTGCTCGTGGTAAAGTTTTATTCACTTTCGACGTTATCTGTAATTTCGCTTCCACTATTTTAGTTGATGACATCCGACGAGGAAGTAACAAAGGGAATGTACTCTAATACAACAGCATGATTTGAATGGTCCGGAAGTGTTACTATTGAACTTGTTGAAAAGTAGGGCCGTTGACAAGAGGAAACGAAGTGTTGCCATGACGGATTTTAACAATGACGAAGCCATTTCATCAAATGACTGTGATTAATTATGATAATACGATAGTTCTGTATAGGTATAGATTTAGATCAACATCTCGCTCTAATGGTGTGGAAAGCTTTGAGAATTATTTTGACCTACCTAGCATCAAATCTTTTTACAAGCATTAGATTTAGAGCAAAATCTAGACGAAATGATGGCTAAGAACAGTCAAGACCCCCCCCCCCCCACACACACACACACACAAGGGGGGGGGGAGAGGGTCGTCTGAGGATAAACAAAGTTACAGGCAACAGAAATATAAAATCATGATTGACTGAAGGGGAAGAAGATCTAGGCAGTGGATCCATTTCGCTCTGTTTCTCTCAAACCATTACTAAAATATACCTCAATTTTAAAATTAGATATACTGCTTAATTTTGATATTACATAACATGACTGTGAGATAGCTCAAAGCGAAAAGCCATTTGACAAAAGTGACTGGTATAATGCTCACATTTTTCTCTACGGACAGTCAGTCTGGAAGTTCGAAGAATTAGACAGATAGACAATGAGAGAAGGGGGACATTATAATCGTAGGATGGCACGCCGATTACTAGGATCAGAGTTTAGCCCTAACTGCAATGAACATTTACATTTTCCATTTTTTCTATCTCCAGATCTGCAAGGAAGTGAGAAATTTGGTGAAGAAACAACAGATGAAGTTCCTTGGACAATAGGTGAGCACATTGGTCTGAAATATTGAACTTAAATGTTACAAAAGAGTTTCTTGAAGATTGCTTTGATTTACGTGCTCATAATTATACTGAAACTTTCACAACGTATACTTTCATATTATAAACATTGTCGATTTGACACACATTTGAGCATTACAAGAATATATCCGATGGCTAATCTGATATTCTCAGAAGGTTTTCACAATTTTGACTTTCTGTTAAAAGACACTATATAAAAACTCTGTTAAAGTTCTGACTTCATTTTGGATTCTAGCTGCATAAATATCAATATCATGTATTAAAATTAGTAACCATTATCATCCTCGTCGTTGTCTCTCCTTGTATCCAGAGATCACCTTACCAAGACTGTCTAGACCTTTCGATACCGACCTGAATACGCACAACCAGCCAGGAATTTACTTTCCAGCCCAGTCTCTGATGTTATCAATACCACAAGCATACTCTTTTTTGTTTTTCATATTGTATTGTTATGTAAATAAACATCTGTGAAAATAAGACTTTTTTACACTGCTTCAGTTTGGTATTCTCTCTATCTTTTCTCCCCCTTTCTCCCGTCTTTGTCATATCATTGCTTTGGTTTCTCTTACATCACCTCGTATTCACCAAATCTCTATTTTCCCCCATCTTATAAACTAGGTTTCTTCTTCTTACGTCCATAAAAACTTTCTATTTCTTGTCTGTTCACCTATCATCAGTCCTATTGAGTTTCTCATGACATTCCTGGAGGTGATAACGGCGTAGTGGTGCAATTATGCAGAACAAAGACAAGGACAAGATACTAGTTTAGTTTTAGACTACACCTCAACAACAAAGGTAGGTTAGAGTCAAAGATATGAATGACCCATAACAAGCTGCTCTGAGTCATCGGCCATATCTGCTACAGATCATTATAGAAACACGGGCTTGTCAGAATGGCATACTATCTGCAATTTGGGTCTAAAACATGTAGATGAACTCAGAATATACCAGGTTATGAGGTTAAACATTTTGGCTTCCTGGAAATTTACCCGCTTACAGTTGTTGAGAACTGGTACCAATGCTGAGAACTGAAACAGTCGTGCTGGCACTGAGATTTTGCATTGTTACTAAGCACAATTTGTAACAACGACGTCGAATAAGTTATGATTTCCCGATTTTCAACGGCTGCATGTCGCCATTGAATAATCACAGTATTTTAATTGCTACCTTGGGTCTTTAGCCTTGTCTAAACATCCTCGACAGTGATTGTCTAATAAGATGGTATTTGACAAAAAAAAAAGGAGAGAGATATATGCTTAATAAGTCCTACCTATGAGACCAACAACTGATCCCCCGGTCTCAAAGAACCGATAAGACAAATGGAATGTTTAGCAGGAACTGTTACCGGTTCTGTGAGAGAAGATGTAGTCGTGCTGATCAACTACAAAGGAAAACGACTGAGAGAGAACATACGTACACTGCACGGAGTACCAAAAATCACCCATCACAATATATTACCAGTACAGAGTCACAATGACAGGTGAAGCAATGAAGACCAAGTTTACTGCTGATGTAGAGTGTACATTTTCCATCTGCCTTTGCCTTATATTCAGCTCAATACAGGACGGCTCGGCCATAAAGCTTGTGAAATCTGGGTAATAGTCTTGAATGGATGACGGTGTCTTATCTATTATCTGCTCATGGGATCTTGACTGCTTCATGTTCAAACGGAAGTGTTTTTTTTCAAATCCTTCTAGTGTTATAATAACACTGATTATCTATAACATCTGAAAAGAAAAAAGGCAACATGAGCGCATGTAAACGACATAAAACAATAGCCGAAATGATTTACTTACACTACTTTGCCATTGATTAAGTAAGCACGTACTGACGGCAGTTCTAAGACATTTTGACGAACCTAAAGCTTGTAGGTCTTGTCCTTATGCCAATATTGCAAACCGTACACAGACAAAGTCCTTGGCACCAGATGTCATTTTCCCTTTACTTCAAACGTCTGGGCTTTTGCCTGATCAGCAAGAATTTTAATTATCAATAGCTGATTGTGGGTACTCGTGTTTTTGCTCCCAGGATGAGACTACGTCTACATTTTTAAAGAAGGAAAACACGAAAAAAAAAAAAAACAGAACATTATTGATTTAAACGTGTATAGTTTGAATGGTGCTGCACGTACTGCCCTCTCTACATTTAAACAACAACATTATATCAAGAGAGGCTGATCAGCAGGGGTTTATTGTGAAAGAAAATCTCTTATCAATGTCAATGATTGAATCTAAATGCTCTACCGTCTCACTGGGCTTTATCTCTCTGTCCACCTCACTTCCTCAGATCTCAGAGGGGACAAGAAAAGCGGTTATTTTTGGAAATCTTGATATTCTAACTGACAGCCTGAACGAAACAAAAGAAAATATCGTAAACAACAATAATATAAAACAAGAATATTTCCAAGTGCCCCCCCCACCCCTAAGAAACTGACACTGGAGGTAACGCCTCGTCGAGAAAAATGATTTCCTCTAGAAAATCAAAATTCTCTAGGATAAAGGGCAGCAAAAGTATATGTAAAGCCAAACATGACTATATTATGTGAGGATAATATAGCTACATGTACAGCAATCTATAATTTCTCTTGACTTTTTGTCATTGTACATACGTAAATAGATGAATGTATATTTGTTTATGTATAAAGTGTAAATACTTTAGTGTTAATGCAAGTAGGAGAACTACACAGGTGAAAATGGGCTTTGTAATTGGGCTCTTGTCGTTTATACTGGGCTGTGCAACAGCAAGTTACTATTAATTGATTTCTTTTGCAAGGAACATACATAAAACATATTAAGCCGCCTTTCAATCGAGCAAGAGATTACAATGTGGCAATGTATGAAACTGTGTTTTACTTTACCTGGCTAAAAAGGACCTGTAGTTTATTATTTCAATCTTTGACACTCCCCCTCCCCCCCCCCCCCGACAGTATTAAAGGAGGTTGTTAGCAATGTTGAGACTAAGGGGGGGGGGAGGGGAAGAGGACAAGGAGGGGGGTGGTCCTGATGACCTTCTTGTTCTGAGGACATCCGTCATGATTCGATTAAGTATGCACAAATTAAAGAAAATAATAACAAATAAATAAAAATAATAATAATAATAATAAACGAAAACAAGAATGTTTTGCCATGGTCACGCCATCATACTGAATTTAAAGGTACTTCATAGATGATCTTCAAGTTGTATCTCCTATTTTTTTTAAAAAATCCACTTTAAAACAAACAAACAGAAAAAAAAAAACGTTTGCTCTCGGGTGATTGTTGATACCTCAAAAAAGGATTTTCAATAATAATAATAACAATTTCCAAACTTTGCACACGACTACTTTTCTCTCTTTTATTTTTTCTCTTTAAATTTTTTTCTCTCTCTCTCTCTCTTTCAAAAAAATCTTTTAAAAGATCCTTTGCACAAACATATGATTTTATTTTAATGCATGAGTCAGAGTCTTTTTTATTATCACAAGAGAAAACAAGTTCATAAATATCAGAGGAAGCACATTTGTTTAAAAAATCACATTCTGAGCTAGACGGAACTTGTGTGTTCTAGAGTCAGCCAATGTCCATCCCTGCATCTGCAGCGTAAGATATTGGTTACGGATATCAGAATCAAGTGTTCTATGTACCATAGGCCTCGTAACCAGTAGAAAATAGGTGATCTAGCACAGCGTATCGAAGTCAAAGAAAGCCAGGCAGGCGAACGATCATCTCAAATTATTTCATTAGAATGGACATAATATCCACTTTCCATACCAATTGTTATTTTCATAAACGGCAGAACTTTCGAGAGAAGATGGAAACCCAGAATGTATTTATAAATTATTATTATTGTTATTATTATTATTATTATTATTATTTTGACAATAATTTACTATCCCAGTTCAGAAAATGGTCCCCAAGTTTTCTCGACGATTTAATTATTCACGACGGCCAAGAAAACCCCCTGGGCACTCTTAGAGCAAAAGTTCTCACAGTGATTGGCTTGTGTTTCTAAAAACGTTGTGCAGACTTTTACACGCCATTAGGACACGTCGTCGTGTCCTAATTATTCATCTGTTGTTGTTGTTGTTGTTGTTGTTGTTCTTGTTGTTGTTGTTGTTGTTGTTGTTGTTGTCTCCTTTACCCTTCTTGACATTCTGCCCATTCATCTACAATCTGTTTGATTGTTTATCACATCTCCACGTTTAAGAAAACGGTTTTTTAAACAACACAAGGGGATCAGATTTTAACCGCTAAACGTATTTTGAATGTTATATCCAGTGATCTGACATCTATCCCCATGTCTTTAATCCAGAATCGTTCAAGCGTCAACTGAAAACAACATATTAATTTGTTCACCAGACACCTGTCAGGTTAAGAATTTCAACTGTTGTTCTCAAGATGGTTGTCTGTCATGTCAGCAGGCTTAGGTAGGGGTGGGTTAAATAAAATTGTCATAAATGATAGCATATTTCTCATCATTATGTATGTCATGCTTTGAGTATGTATCCATGCTGCAGCTAACGTTTGTATTGGCGAACCTTCTGTGTATGCGACTTTAAGATACCTTGGTTCTCTCAAGCGCTTATAGCGATTAGTGGGTAATTATTCATGTTATGTTATGTTATTACCATCTGAATTATAAATTATGACCTTCGAAAGAGCAAATAACAACTGGGTGGTGACACATCCGGCATTAGACTTGAAATCAAGAGGAAGTAGCCCATCAATATCATTGGATATTAAAAAAAAAAAAAAATCCAGTTCAATTAATCAAGAAATCTATTGCATTAACCAGGATATAATCACATCTAGATTTAATCACAAGTTAGTCACGAAACGCCTCCAAGCAAAATACATTTTGTGCATTCACTTTTGTATGTCAACTGGAACAGAAGGATGGCGTCTTGCAAGGCAGCGCAAGGACGTCTAGGTCACGGTTCATGGGACATAAACAGGAACTATTTCTTTCAAACCTTAAACGTTTTAATTGTGTGTGTGTGTGTGTGTGTGTGTGTGTGTGTGTGTGTATGTGTGTGTGCGCGCGGGGGGGGGGGGGGTGTGTGTGTGTGTGTGTGTCCGGAATGAAAGAATAAGACGATCCTGATTGGAGCAAATACATATTCCATGTGTATAAATACCGTAATCGAGACTGACAGTACAGTACTAACTTCATGAGGTTGCATGCCCATTGAAGTTTCTTCAGCTACGTTCTTAAAGTGAGTATAAAAGTGTAATTAATTGATTATTACAGTTCACGTATAAATCATTAATGTTTTTAACAGCAATTTAAAATGGAGCTCTCACTATACTGAATGGTTAGGCCTCCACTCTATTGTTAATGCCGGTCATTTGTACTTTCTATGATCGTTCACAGATGGCAGAGAAGATTTGACGAACTCTTTACTTCAGAATGTTTTTACTCCTCTAGAGGTAGATCTTGTCCAAAGTGAAGCAGGACCACGGAGAAAATAATTGTGTTTTCAGATTAATATTTAAGAACTCAAGGCACTAATACTTTTACACAGTCAGTAGAAACTTTGTAGTCATTGTAATAAGAATTAGATAGATAGAGAAAGGCACCTGTAATAGTTCTATAGTTCCACTTTTGTTGGCGCGTACGGACGTGTGTTTCTCTAGTTATGCTTGAGGAAAGAGCGAAAGAACTATTACATTCTCCATACATAAAGTTTCAGATTTTAGAAAATAAAGTGAGATTCATTACTGTTACCAGAGTTTCTAATTTTTTGCGAATGCTAAATTTACTTCACAAAGTGATTCAACTGTGAAGGCAATGTTCATTAATTAATTGGCCTTGCTTAATGACGTCTTGATGAGGAAACTAAAGACATCACAAGAAAAAGAAAATCTGTAGCCTCTCTATAAAAATCTCCGCCTCACAATGGTCTGACAGTTTGGGTATATAGTTATAGGGATGAAATTGAATATTTGTCTCACAGCCAGTCAAAATGAGACGTATGTCGATTTTTCACCATATGAGGTTTTTGGTATCATGTGAAAGCTTATTTCATACCCTTTCAGGTGGTGAAAAACGTTTTGAGCCAGCTTCATTCTAGCCGGAGATATTGCAGTTGGGATCCCCCAACAAAGACAGAAATTTCAAGAAATCAAGTTTAAATGAACGGTTGAATGCATTATCTACATATCTACCCCGCCAAAACCCAGTTTTAATGATGAAATATTTATAAACCGAGGATAAGACCGATATTTTCTTGTTCAGAAATGAATGTACTTTCGATTTCTGCAACTAAAAAAAAAATTCTATGGCTGACCTCCCTCATCACATTGAAAGCCCGATTTCTCGGATCTGGCCCAGCGACTTGTGTCTCATTTCGACTGACCGCTAGACATTTGTGAAATCAACTTGCATATAGCCACTGGGCCTGTATAGCTTTGAACTATGTGAATGGTCATTAAGCATGCACTCACTCAGTCACTTGGTCATCCAGTTGGTGATTCACACACTCAGTCAATCTCTCACTCACACATGCACGCCCGCATGTACCCATTCAATTACTGGGTCACTCATTCACTCATACATTCATTTAATCACTCACCCAAATACACACTCACAGCCCATGTACTTACTCACTCACTCACTGTCTCTTCACTTACTTACTCATTCACTTACTCGCTCATGCCGTCATTACTCATGAACTTGTTCACTCACTTAATAAATCAATCCATCAACCAATCAACTAATCAGTTAATTACTCAATCACTTAATTGCTCACTCATTCGCTCACTTATTCACTTAGCCTCGACACTTTAATGTGCACTTTTCCCATGAATTGATTTCTCTCTTCAGACCAGTTCAAACTACAGGGTGCTCACCTACTGTCCACCATGAAGTTTGCAATCTCACTACTTATAGTGGGATGCCTGGCCTCTGTCTCGCATGGAGCCTTTAAATTCCCAACCTCCAGCAAAGCTCTATCTCTAGGTAAGACAATGTGTAAAGCCACAGTAATAATTTTAGACAAGAAAAATAGAGTGGCAATGATATACCTACATTACACGTCACGGGGACAAAAAAAAAACAAAACTACTGACATAGCAACATTGCCTTTAACGAAAAAAGGAAAAAGATTGAACTGGATAACCAGATGCAAAAATGAGTGTGCGAGTAACACAGCTAAATACATGTGATGGGAAACGGGAAATATCTCCAGGTCTTGTAGAAAAAAAATGGAAACTGTACAAAGATTCTATTGCTCACATCAAGTAATATAATATTGACTATATTGCAAGGAATGTATAACCACAGAAGAAATAAAAGGATGATAGAGAGAGTGCAATGATTGAATTGCCCAGTATATTATTACGTAACAGTTAAATAGAGGTAATCAATGGCTTACAAAGCTACAGTAACATAAATAATGGAATAGACGGCCTAGATCTGTATAGCTCCAGTATTTGTTAAAGAGAAAAAGAATGAGATGCTGAGAAATTGCAAAACAAATGAACAAGAAAACTAAGGTTTATCAAGGATTAGAGGGTTCACTGTACTGTAAGTCGTGCAGTCATTGCAGAAAAATGTTTCTACCTAGAGATGAAAAAACTGAGTAGGGACTGAAAACCCTGTCTTGAGATGGAAGGAACATAGAGGCTGTACTAGGACCTAACTGCTATTGGGCAGATAATAAGATCATTTCAAACAATACATACATTGAATAGTTACAGAATATGGAAGAAGTTCCAGAAATACAGTCTAAGATTCAGTTATGTCAGATAAGAAATTAAAAAGCTAAGTTTGAGCTAAAACTATCGTCATTTCTTTGTATATACTGATCGCTGGAATTTAAAGTATTTCCTTTCTGGAAAGACTGGCAAAATCGTTTAATAGAAATTGGATGTTACCGAAGTATTTTCCAAAATCATCTTTCACCCGTCAGTGATGCCATTTTAGCAACTTCCAGGTTTGTTCCAAAGTTTTGAATGGATGTGTGAATTTTGCAAGTTTGTCTAGTGTCGATTAAGTCCGTGAATTATGTCTCTTCTATTACAGCCAGCGAGGTCGCTGAAAGTTTGATCTGCAGAGAGCTACCGAAAATCAAGATCCCCGACATTCCTTTGAAAGCAAAGAGAGTAACAGGATCTGTTTCAAGGTAAGAATTACACATTTGGTCGGAATATTTGTTTTTCACAAGGGAATAGAAGAAAAAGAATATTCAACATTCAGAAGAATCAATCATAAGAATTGGTCATATATGTAGTCTACAGGGTCAAAAGTAAAATTTACCCAGTCTCTGAATAAACGAAGAATTGAGTAGCTCACAATGACTAAAATCGAAAGATAAAGTATTCACATGTTATCTGAACAATCGCTTGGGGGACAACTTTTTTACATGTAAAAACAGCCAAAGTAAGCAATGTTGTCATATTTTTAACTGACTGATCAAAGTTAGAATTATTCATAGAGACAAAAAATGTAATCATCTTTTCACAAACGCTTATATTCAGGCAATCAATAATATTTTTTTTTTAATGAATGAATAAATAACTCTACAGAAATTAGCTTTACATACAATCAGAGAGAGAGAGAGAGAGAGAGAGAAATCAGACAGACAGCCAGAGACAGAGAAAAAGAAAGGACAAAGAAAGAATTTACAAAAAAAAAAAAAAAAAATGAGGACCATATGATAATAAGAAAAGACAGAGTGACTGATGAATAGAAGCAAATCTATAACAAAATCCATAAAAGACTTACGGCCTCGAAGAGCCCTGGGTGTATCCATCTGAAATTTGGTACAAAACATTATTTGACGCTATTCTAAAATAAGCGAAGTTGATAATAATAGCAAATTCCCAAATCTGTTTAGTTCAGAGCATCCTAAACAGCAAACATGTTTTCTTTAAGGAAGGCCAAGTTTAATCACCCAAACACTCGTGTGTGAAAATAATTTAACCTATTCTTATACCAACAGCATCAAGATCAAGAAAGTCAAATGCCCCAACATCAAAGCCAGCCTTGACGCAAAGAAACGCTTTCTGAGATTGGCTCTCACTGGACTCTCTGTGGATCTCTCTGCCAACTGGAGAGTCAGATACAAGCTGGGATGGTCAGTACATGTATTCTGAACATGTTATATGGTAGTTAAAGATTTCATTTTTTTTTTTTTTTTGGTATTCTTACACTTTTTTGACAAGGGTTCGTTTTTGACATTGATATTCTGTATTATTACCCTCCCCCCCCCCCAAAAAAAAAGAAAAATACTCAAGGTTATGTAAAATTTAATAACTTTCACTTATACCATTCAACAGCAGCAAAACACTCTTTTGTTGTTGTTGTTTTTTCTGTTTTGCTTCTTTTTGGTATTTTGCCTGTCTTGCTGTGTTTACGAAACTGATTATTTAGGAAATAATGAAACGTTATTTTGTTAAAGAGAAGAAAAAACAAACAACGGTAATAATGATGTCATTTCTGTTTTATAGGTTTAAGATCACCAAGAAAGGCCGTATTGATGTCGGAGGGAAAGGAATCTCCACCACTGTGGTCTTAGGATATACCAGTGAGTAAACCTTCTCCTGTCAGAGCACTCACACTCACATTTTATGCACAGGCCTAACAAAATATCTTTAACGTTTGTTATACGGTTAGTTTCTCTTTTGAAAATGAAACATTAAGTTTCTACGCTGAGCTGTCTCTTATTTAATTACTCATTCATATATATATATACATATATATTCAAACTTTTGTGTGTTTATATTCCCTTTGTTTTTGTCTCATGTGTCTTATTCTCATTTCCTACTCTTCTGACTTTTTCAAATGAGAGTAAAATAGTGTCCCGTAAAGTGGAATGAGTATATTTGTCCAGACCAGAGTACATTATCTCAACATCTTAGTACTTACGATTATCTCATGTACTACGTTTG
>JBCAUA010073721.1:0-10949 GCA_038406235.1 Peronia verruculata
AGAGAGAGAAAGAAAGAATCGATCCAGCGAAGGACTAGTAAGAGGCAAAGAGAGAGAGAGAGAGAGAGAGATCCAGTGAAGGACTGGTAAAATAGAAAGAGAGAGAAAGAGAGAAAACGATCCAGGGTACGACTAGTTAGACATAAAAAGTGAGCGGAGAGAGAGAGAGAGAGAGAGATCCAGAGAAAGGACTAGTAAGAGACAAAGGGAGAGAGAGAGAAAACGATCCAGCGAAGAACTAGTAAGACAGAGAGAGAGAGAGAAAGAAAGAATCGATCCAGCGAAGGACTAGTAAGAGGCAAAGAGAGATAGAGAGAGAGAGACAGATCCAGTGAAGGACTAGTAAGAGAATAAAATGGAGAAAATGGAAGAGAACAAAATGATGGCAGAGTCCGGGAGGAACAACATGTACCTATCCTGATAACTGGATATACGTCTACATAGATGGCTCTGCATTTAAAGGTACCATCAATGCATGATATGGGGCCAGAAAACAGTATCCAGATGGCACAAGAGACGAACTGTATGACTCCTGTGGGGCAAACTGCTTTACTATGAGGCTGAAACATTCGCAATGGAAGCAACAATCCACCCGTTTTCTCTGTATTTCCAGAGAAAATTCAAAATGCAGTCCTGTTTACTGACTCCATGTCAGTCCTTGCAGTCCTTGATAATGAACGTCTTCTAAACCCAACAGTGAAGAGCTTGTTCCTCACAATAGACTCCTTCATCGCAACCTATGGCCTTGACCTCACACTACAGTGGATCCCTGACATTCCAACATTGCAGGCAATGAAAGGGCGGACACGCTTGCAAAAAGGGGATCTGCTACCCAACAATTTAACCGACCAACATCCCAACGCACTGCACAACATCAATACGAAACAACTATAAAGAAGAATGGTTGAACGGATGGGCAACAGGCAAAACTGGCAGGTCAGTCTTCCCCTATATGACCACACCAAACCACAAGGATGGCATAAATGCCCTTGGGAGACGGGAAGAAGTCATTATTTTCCGCCTGCGGACACACCATGCCCCTGTGAATGCACATCTCAATAGGATACAGACCCTGATTCCAGCAATATGCAATCTCTGTGAGGCACCATATGAAACAACACATCACCTACTATTCGAATGTGCAGCGCTTGAAGACCTCCGCAAAGAATATCTCCCTCCCCAACCTGATCCCTGGAACACCTTGTACTCAAGCCCTCAACAACTGAAGAAAACATACATATTTTTCCATGGCGTCAGGTCGAAGAGCTAAAGCTCAAATGACCGCTGGTTCGGATAAGTAAGTAAGTCATTACAGTAGTCTCCGCCTAAGAACCTGGTCGTCAGGAGACAAAAAAAGCGGGCTCTTAGGCGAACGGGTTCTTAGGCGAATTGAAAAGTTCGCAACCCACCTGGTCACAGATCATCTTCACTACAACAAATTACAATGTAGTTGATCGTTAGCGTTAGTTAAAGATTTATCTATTAGATGCGAATAAGTACAGCCTTCTTCCCTGTGTGCGTTAAAATTAGATGTAGCAATTCCTGACCTTTTCAGCATATAGTTACATCAATACTGCTCAGCGCTTAAACGCCGTATGAGTTTTCACATAACAGAGTATCACTGTTGAAAACATCATATTACTATGCTACCCCGCGGATAATCGCACAAGTGACTCAAGTGATTACAGACAGACCGAAGCAGCAAAACAGCTGACCAGTCATGAGGCTAAACTTACACCTCCTTATCCACAAACCCAATCACAAGTGCTGTCCCACATGTTGTCAAACAAAGAAATGGTTGCAGGTTAGTCAACAACGTGGCCTGATTATGCAGTCATACCACTACCACTCCTTTGTCTACCTGTTCCCTCCACCCCAGTTCCCATTTTACTGCACATCTAGCACTGTGTGTTTCTCTCAAGTGGACAGTATGATGTGGAATTACCCCATAAGTACTCGGGTATCTTGGTCCAACGCTGGGCTCTTAGATGGATTTTTTTTCTTTGGGAGCGCCCTGATTGGGTTCTTAGAGGGGTAATTTATAGAGGAAAAATTCCGTTTCACAGCAGAGACGGGTTCTTAGGCAGATCAGGCTCTTAGACGGAGGGTTCTTAGGTGGAGACCACTGTATTGCATTCTTTCCCATTACAGCCAATGTTAGAGCACGGAGGTAAGAACCTGTGTATAAAAACTGAAATTAGCTGTAAAATTCTGTGATAATCCACTGAGAATCTAGTTTTTTCACTAGACTAATGATTAAAGTGTCAAAAGAAACAAAAGTCATGGCAATCCATCACTTTTTCTATATACATGATCTACCACTAAATAAGAGTTAGTCCTGAATCAGTTTGTTATATCCAGTCATATTTTTTGGGGGTTTGTGGCAGACATATTGTGCTGCAATACTCTCAATCTCTATTCCAGTTATCATCTTTCACTCTTAAGGGTTTATAAACAAGTGACAACCGAGGTATCACAGTTTATGACAGCATCGTCTCTCAGTCATGTGTAAAGCTCAAATATGTGACAGGAAAAATGGCACATGGGAAAATGTACTTTCATCATGGCTTTTGTAAATAATAAAGGAATTAACTGTGTGACACGATCAGATTATTTGTCCTTTTTTTTGCAGTTAAGGAAAATAACAAAGTGTACAATAATTGGGATAATGTGTACATCATTATTTTTTGAAAGTATTGGTTAATTTCACAATAACAAATTTTTGAATTTTGGACAAGATTAAGTAAACAGAGTACTCCATATATTCAGATTCAATATACACTGATTTTATTAACATTACTTTCAATTTCTCTAAGAGATGGAAAAATACTTAGCAGCTGAGTGATCTTACCTTGTGGTCAACGTACTGAAAACGCCAACTTTGCCATCATCTGTTCCATAAGCCAAAAGACCTTCTTTTTCAGGATGCCAGGCAACCTACATGGATGTCAATGCTAATATTTAGCAGTCAAAAAAAAAAAAACCAATCTACACAATAAAATTCATAACATATCATTAACTTTGTTATAGAAGTTCATCAGGTCTGACAAGAAAACAGTCTTTCAAACCTCATCACAAAATCTATTACCCCATTGCTAGATCCACTGCTGCTACTGCTACAACACAACTATCACTACAGTTCTTTATGAAGACACTTGAAGCAGTCTGTATTCAGAATTGATGCCATGGTTGTCTTTCCTTGCACTGCAGTGTATTTCACGATGATGGAAGCTGTGTTTACATTTGACATTTGTTTGCCTTTTTTGCCTTGTCTTCTTTTCCAATTTCTCAACATGTGTAGACTAGTAGGGACAGATCATTTTTTTTTATCTATGGCTTAATCCTGATTCCTTTAAGAAAGATCTGCGAACACACAAGGGGAGGGGCGGCACCTGAAAAGCCAGAAAATCAATCAAAAAAACAAATCCAGGTTTTTCTATTATTCAAACATTTTGTCCATTTTTCGTCACACATCTGGTTGTAGTTACAACTGAAAATAGTATCTATGAACAAAAGTGAATTTTGCAAAAATAGGCTACAAAAATTGAATTGCAGTGCCCATCACAAGCATCTCAAATGGATAAATTTAGCATTGTAACCTTTTTCTTCCTTTTCCCAACACGTCTGACCTAGATTCCCAGTCCCAGGTCACTCTACATGGAGACCACTCTGCTCCCCTTTCACTCCGAATATGCCCCATGTGTGACCAGCTCAACGTTTACCCTTTCGTGCGCATTGTTCATTGGCTGGATAAAAATACTGCAGCGCACTCATCACCAGCCAGGATTCTGACTGAGAAGGTCAGGGGTTGCAACACTTGACACTCTCGGTCTGTTTACTTCAGCAAGGGGGCGTTTACTACATACACTCTTTATGGTAGTTTGAGATTTGTATAAGTTTTGTTTTGAAGTGCTTTTATCATCTATTTGGACTCTAAGTGAAATTGTGAAAGGGTAAACCTTGCCTATAAAATCTTGAAAGATTAATCTAAGGTCAATGGAGCATAAAAGTTTGGTTTTCTTCAGCTTCCACTTTGAAAACTTTGAATGCAATTTTCTCGATATACTCCCTTCTTTTGCTAAAAAATCTATCTACACATTTATTTTTTAACATTTTTGCTGGAAACTTTGCACGCAGCTTGTCATAACAATAACAAACAAAAGTGTGCAAAGGAAATTAGGATGTATTCCATAGATTTCAAGATACACTGGATGAAATCTGCAAATTATCACTTTCCAATTTAGGCAAACATTGAAAATTTTTGTTACAAAAAAATTTTTTTTTAGATGACAAAAAACAAATGCATACTTTTGTAGATCTTCCTGCAAACAATCCATGTACATATTTTGAAAGTGATCCATCACATTTTGATGGAGCAAATACATTTTAAAACTTCACTCTTCATCTATATCGAAAAACCCAGATGGTGGTGTTACCATGGTGACCAGTGCTTTGAAATTTTTTCAATTTCTTTTTTCTTCTAATTTGACCATGTTTGACAATGGCAAGATGCTCAAACTCAATATTTCCTATGCGTTTTGAAAATGACCTCCAGGTGCCGCCCCTCCCCTCAAGAATTCCAGATGTGGTCTTCCTCTTGAACATGGTGTATTCATCAGTTCTCCATAGAGCTCTTTCTATATGAAAGGGAAATTTCAATACGACTCACACAGCCATGGCAGTAAAGTGATCTCTTGCTGGTGATTCCCTCTATACTTGAAAGTTATATTCCTCAAATGTCTATGTTAGTTGTTTTTTTTTTTTGTTTTTTTTTGCCAACTAATACCAAGCATCTCTGGCTCAACAATTAAAGATTATAAAACAGATAATGCTGATCACATGAAAAAAAAAAATAAAATTATATAATTAGTGAGTCGCTAGCTTTGATACAGGGTATGATCTGCATGCAAAACTGACACTAAATTTATACTGATTAGAACAGGCAAATGCTCATACAACTTACTGAGGTTATTTTCGATCGTATACCGTAAAACAAGCTTGTGATGTCGAATGGATTAGACTTGTTGTTTTGATTCCAAATTCGTATTGTGTTATCTCCAGCACCAACAGCAATCAAGCCTGTGAAAATTTTGAAGAAAAATATGTTTCACAAAACTGACTATGCCCAATATCAAAGAAATGCAGATAACTAAAATAAAATGTAACTCAAAGAGTAAATCCAAATATTCAGGAACAAATAAAAAGTAACACAAAGCCCACTAATGTTCTCTTACTTGCACTGACTAGTAAGCAAACAAAACAAAATGTTTCTTCATTTTGGTTATTTTTGATTAAATTAACAACCATATTTCAATGATTACCTGGTATTGCAAACAATTTTCTCAATAAACAGTGATCAAGCATTAAGGGTAAAAGAAACCCATTGCCATCATGAAAGAAAGCTTAAAGGAGAGATGCATCCATTAATCTAGATTTCATATAGTCCCTTTGTATTCTCAGACTTTGCCCTTATACAATCAAATGTTTTCGTGGTCATAAGCTGCCTCATCTGATTTAACAAGAATGGTCCCATTTCAAGTGACTAAGGGAAGAGAGGGGGATTGAGTTTTGGTGACAA
Organism: Peronia verruculata; assembly: GCA_038406235.1. Lineage (NCBI taxonomy): Eukaryota > Metazoa > Mollusca > Gastropoda > Systellommatophora > Onchidiidae > Peronia > Peronia verruculata. The sequence goes on from JBCAUA010073721.1 coordinate 5,579, forward strand.
CTGTGGAACAGCACATAGTCTTTGAGGCATCTTAAATAATATCACTGCAAGGCCTGCTTGGAATTTCAAGTTAATGTGAAATATTTTGGGGGCAACTAGCACTATTCAACCTGATGGGCACAGAAGTAATGCTACCCTTCTCTGGCATATTTACAGGTCTAGAGGTATATACTGCAGATCATTTTCAAATGTTGGACAAGCTTGTAAATTCTGCCCGACTTTAAAGCACATGGATGAAATACTGTCATTTTTATATGTATTTTCAAATAATTTTTATAATCATTGTGCATGGGTAATTATACTCTGAATAGGTCATACAGATTATTAAATACAAACTGTCATTATTTCCTATTGTATGAAAATATTTCTTACCAAATACAAGAATAAAAAAACTAGCTCATTGCTATTCTCTACCTTTGCCAGTAGACATAGGTAAGAGTTCTTCACTTTATATTCATGGGCAATGCACAATTCCTGGAGGTCGTTATATGTTATATTTTTTTTTTTTTTTGTAGAAAAACACATTCCAAAAAGAAATGGAGAAGTATGGTAACTTATCTGATACTTAAAAAATTTTAGTTTCTTCTAATAAAGAACAACTAGAACCACCACATTCTAATGAAACAATCACTAACATTAACAACAATTACCTGGATCCAAGACAGAAGCTCTTGCACAATATATATATCCCCCGAATGAATTCCATGAAGTAATTCCTTTCATTGTTCTCGGGTCCCAAACTGCTATCTGTAAGCAAAAAAAAAACTCCAGTGAGTTAATTCTAATTTGATTATATATGTAACTGATCGATCATTATTTGTTTGTCCCATTTCAGTATAATAATCAATGCCAAAACCAATGCATAAAGCATACTATGACTGATGGTCAACTGTTGTGTTAACTATGTAATGTGTTAAATATATCTTGCTGTTGAGGGAAGCAGTTGGTTTTATTGCAATAGCACCATGATCATAAAGAAACTATACATTTGCTGCTGTCAAATCTTTTAGAAAGGAAAACTTCAAAATATTGTTATTACATGACATTTCATCTTCTGTGATGATTTTCAGACCACACCTTGCGAAAATTGAAATTTATTTTTATCTCATAAAAATTTCACGTATTTCTAATTTTCATATTAAGGGTATCAGCTATAAAATCTGTACACCTCATAGTCTTCCTCTCCCTGTTTGAAGAGATCACTGTATTAAACTTCTTTTCACCCTCTCTCTTTTTCTGCAGCTGCCTCATTCCTTTGCAACGATATTGAAGAATTTGACTGGTTGGTAAACTCAAGTTTAGTGTGCCCATAAGCTTCCACAGAAGTTTTATGGTGAACTGACTTATGGACGTAATATCAAGCTGACACATTTCATCTATCTGCCCAGGTATCCAATAACTGTCAAAGTAAATTCCTAGTCATGATCCTGGTATCTGAGTTTTTAAGTACAGACGTGGTCTGTTTTGATCAATTTTCATTTGCCAATTTCTGAGAGTTTGAAAATAAACAACAAACCATTTCACTTTCTCAAAGACCATAGTTTGTCTGACACATTAGGTTTACTGGTAAATTAATATTCAAAGAATAGGTAACTGGACAATTACAGAAGGCTAAAAATCACCACAGACATGTTAGTTATCCTGTTCCAACAACTTACTAGTAACATATCAAAAAAACTTTCAGTCATACACAATTTTTCTGAATGGCTTGTTTATGCATGGTAGAGACAAATATTTGGTCAACCTATAAGAAGAGTTAGTAAAGTACCAAGACAACACGAATGAAGGAAAATCGTTGTATGGAACTTCTTTCTAGAACATCAAGCTCAAGCTTAAATAAGAGTGTTTTCATTTAGAAACACTTGAAAACTATGATACAGACAAATTGGAATGATGACTAATATTGACATGATGCATATAATATCTGTAATGAGATAGAGGTCTTCAGTAAAGATATTACATTTATACATATGTGTATGTCTTTAACTTACAGTTCTGTCCAAAGAGAATGTGCAAATTTTATCAGCCACTGCTGTTATGTTGAAAATCATTCTTGAATGTTTAGTGATTCCACTGCTGTCAAAGCGCTGTGGGTCCTGATGGCCTTTCTGTTTCAGATTCCACATCAGTAAATCTCCTTGTGGTCTGAAGAGTAAAGATATTACAGTCGAGTCCACTTATATCGAACTCTGATTATCCAGTTTTCTGATAATTCGAGTAAAAACAAAACAATAGATTTTTTTTTTCCACTTTGCACCTACTAAATGCCTCTAGCATAACTAGAAGCACTCACCCCAAGTTTCTTTTTAAATTTATAGATATCCTCACAGACTATGTGATAGGTTCCTCTAACCGTTTTCAGAGTAAAAAATTTATCAATAGCCCTTTTCACAGCTAAAACTTACTCAACAGCTTTTTTCAGGGCTAAAACTTAATAGTTCTTTCCTGAGCTAAAACCTAGGCCTACTCATCAACGATTCTTTTCTGGCCCAAAACTACATGTATTCACACAGTTTTTTGCAGGACTAAAAACCATAACACCATTCTGCCTCTACTTTTCTTTGCTTTCCTTTCTCTTTCAAGGCAGCCCCTATTAGGGCTAACAATCTGATTAAACTTTTGGGCTTGAATTTAAGATAAAGACAAAGTTCGGAAGCCCCAGCACAATTTCTTTATAAAATGAAATGATTCTATTACAAAATAAATAATGCCTCATTATTCATTCAAGAACTTCCTCCTTTGTTAAAACTCTCTTTAATCGAACCCATTAAGGCGGTCCCAGCAAATCTGAATTAAGACGGCTTGACTGTATTATACTGCAAATCACTTTATTTAATGACACAAAACTTAAAAACATGAAAGTTACCTTATACAGTGGTCTCCGCCTAAGAACCCTCCATCTAAGAGCCCGGTCCGCCTAAGAACCCGCCCTTGCTACTAAACGGAATTTTTCCTCTATAATTTATCCCTCTTAGAACTTGCTCTGGGCTCTACCAAATGAAAAAATCCGTCTAAGAGCCCGGTGTCGGACCAAGATACCCGAGTACTTATGGTATAATTGCACATCATACTGTCCACTTGAGAGAAACTCACAGTGTTAGATGTGCAGTTTCAATGGGGCAGGGATGGAGGGAACAGGTAGACAAAGGAGTGGTAGTAATGGTTGATTTATGACTGCATAATCAGGCCACGTTGTTGACTAACCTGTAACCATTTCTTTGTTTGACAACAGGTGGGACAGGCACTTGTGAGTGATTGGCTTTGTGGACAAGGAGGTGTAAGTTTAGCCTTCTGACTGGTCAGCTGTTTTGCTACTTTGGACGGTCTGTAAATTCTTGAGTCACTCATGCGATTATCCCCGGTGTAGCACAGCAATATCATGTTTTCAAAAATGCTATGTGAAAACTCACACAGCGTCTAAGCGCTAGGCAGTCTTGATTCTCTATACGCTAAAAAGATCAGGAATTGCTACATCTAATTATAACACACACAGGGAATTTATATATATATATATATTTTTTTTTTTCCTTTCTATCTCTCTTGACAGCAATGTGTTTCACAGCATTTGGCCCATTTTGGGTCATTCAGATACTTTGCCACTGCTACAGGTTGCAATACACTATGTTGTGACAAAAAAAAAACCCAACACAAAACAGCTGAAGAACAAGAGCAGTGGCATCCTTAATTATGAACAGTTCTACAAGTATTTGAGTTCTCCCTAAATCAAGACGAAAGAGTTGAGCAATCAACAAAAATCTTTTCAGAGGGATTTGTGTGCTAAATCACCAATTTGAACGAAGAAAAACACACTGAAAATGAAGCCAGAATATCAAAAAAGACTGACCAGCATATCTCAGTACCAATTTTGGGCTAATCAAAATCAAGACAAAGATGCCTGGATATTGGCCATCAGTGAGTTTGACTTTAATCCTGATTCTGATAGCTATCTGACAGAAATCAAAGAATAACAAATAAATTAAAAATGTGGCCATGGATATTGGCAGAATAATGGTGAGTCAACAAATTTCACTCCAAGCCATTGTCAGAATGAGTAAAATTCAGCCTCATTAATCTCAACTAAAAGAACATGTAAGTAAACCACAAATAATGATGACAAAAGGTCTTTGTGTTTTTGGCACCAATGAAGTAAACATTGCCTATACCAGAGTGGGTCCAATCCTATTAATGGCAAACATGTGAATGATCTCTCACCATATCTTATATCAAGAAGGTCAAATCACTGCCACCCAAGTGCACATGCCTCCAGATTCAAGTGAGAACATAAAAAGGATAGGTGAAGCAACTCAGACTCTCATGATTAAATTCAGTGAACAACAATAATAGTAATCCACTGCAATTGGCTGAGGACATAGAAAGTGAATGGGTTATGATGCACTGATACAAACAAATTGTTACACACCACTATGTGAACAGGATGAGATCTCAATGTTTTCTCACTTCTCTGGTTTCTTTACTATTCACCCAAATTGCCTTTTGCTTTGTGAGAGTGCTGCCAATATTTAGACTATACCGTTTAAGAGTCTAATAAATGTCAGATATGAAGATTGATATAATTCTATTTAGATCCATTTAGTAGACCGTAAAATGCCTGCCTCCTGATCTATGATTTACAGTTGAGCACAAAAGTCTTGATTTTAGAAATCTCAAATTCACAGAAATGTCAAATGCTGTTTTCAGTTCCATTTAAATTCCTGTTTTCTTTATATTATTAACATGTATTTGTCAAACTCTCAATGCGGATTTCTAAAAATACTTCATCACCTACTGGATCTCAAATCAGCAAAATGTCTCATTAGGCCCAATTTTCTGTCTGGCCTGATCCATACAAGCTACTGATGATAAGGGAAAGGTGACTGGTAGAGGCATGGGCAGGGAGTGTATCTGAAATCTGAAATTCTTCCCGCGTTATCATACATCGCATAGGGCTGTCACAGTCTTCTTCCATTCTGATCTTCTCCATGCTTTCTCAGCCATTCCCTTGCACTCTATTCCAGGCAGTGTATAAGATAGTGTAGTCTAAATTTGGGTCTCATTGAAGATGAATCAACAGGAAGGGGTGGTGTGGTAATTGAGCATGGTGGTGGGCTGGTCCACACATGCTGTCTATATTGCAACAACCAAAGCCTACATGACAAGATGCATGCACAGTGATGTGGCAGTATAACTGCCCAAAGAACATCACATTTTTCAAATGATCAGAATGAATTCAGTTATGTTCAACAACACTCCACAAAAGAATGAAAAAAAGATTATTGTGTTCAATTGGGGGGAGGGGGCGTCCTGAAATGTGGATTTTGCCCAAAAAATGCAATTTTGAGCTTTTGTTTTCTCTTAAAAGTACTGCCTTTTC
>JBCAUA010073732.1:0-10949 GCA_038406235.1 Peronia verruculata
ATGGCACCAACACCACCCCACTAAATGACTGTATAGAGAGATTATGAAAATTCAATGGCGATTTTCTCAATATGTATAATTTCTTTATTTTTTTCCCTAAGGCTTTGTTATTTCTCAACCAGTTGACTTCATATTTGGAATACAGTGGTCTCCGCCTAAGAACCCTCTGCCTAAGAGCCCGGTCCGCCTAAGAACCCGCCACTGCTGCGAAACAATTTTTCCTCTATAATTTACCCCTCTAAGAACCCACTCTGGGCCCTCCCAAATAAAAAAATCTGTCTTAGAGCCCGGTGTTGGACCAAGACACCCAAGTGCTTATGGTATAATTCCACATCATACTGTCCACTTGAGAGAAACGCAGTGCTAGATGCGCAGTAAAATGGGCACTGGGGTGGAGGGAACAGGTAGACAAAGGAGTGAAAGTGATTTTTGATGTATGACTGGATAATCAGGCCACGTTGTTGACTAAACCACAACCATTTCTTTGTTTGACAACATGTGGGACAGAACTTGTGACTGACTTTGTGGATAAGGAGGTGTAAGTTTAGCGTCCTGACTGGTCAGCTGTTTTGCTCCTTCGGGTCGGTTTGTAAACACTTGAGTCACCCATGCAATTATCCGCGTGGTGGCAAAGCAATATCATGTTTTCAACAATGATACGGTTATGTGAAAACTCAGACAGTGTTTAAGAGCTGGACAGTTTTGATGTAACTATACGTTAAAAAGATCAGGAATTGCCATATCTAATTATAACATACACAGGGAAGAAGGCTGTACTTATTTGCATAGATAAATCTTTAACTAACGGTAACGATCAACTAATCATAGTAGTGAAGACAACTTGTGGTCAGATGGGATTCAGTTCGCCTAAGAACCCGTCCGCCTAAGAGTAAGAGTCCGCTTTTTTTATCTCCTGACGACTGAGTTCTTAGGCGGAGACCACTGAATTGATGAAATCAACAGGCAAAGGAGAATGTGTGGTAATATCATTGTATTTTGCAGATATCGGCCCTCAGCTGCCAAGTTCCCTATCATAGTTAGCCAGGACTGTGGTCATGCCGCAACTGCGAAGGTCATCCAGCAATATGTGGTCAGTCATAACATCACCCACATAAAGGTCAGTTTGTGGCTAATACGTGGCCAATTATAACATCACCTATATGAAAGTCAATTTATGATGTATGGCAATAATGTCTTGCACCCAGAGCAAATGAGTCGGAAGTCGCTCCAGGCAGTCGCGAGTTGTGACCGTTTTTAACCATTTTCCAACTCAAGATACCAAATTTTTCTTTTCAGGTTAGAGAATGTTGAATTTTCGTTTTGTGGAATACAAATAAAAAATTTGGTATCTCAGTCGGAAAATAGTTAAAAACAGTTGTAACTTGAAATCTCCCCATCAACTTCCGAATCATTTGCCCTGGGTACGAGACATATTGCCAATCATAATATCACCCTATAAAAGTCAGCTTATGGTCCTGCAATATATGGCCAATTATATAAAGGTTAGTTTGTGACATGGCAATACATGGCCAGTCATCATATGATCAGTCTAACATTTGGTGACACTGCAAGCAGGGAATAACCCTTAAAGCCTGAGCAGTTTCACATACGGGGGTAGGAGAACATTAAATCTGACTGTTTTTTATCCATTTGTAGAACCAAGTTTGCTAATTTTCCCATCATCCCAATTTCTTTTGTGTTTTTTTGTTTTTGTTTTGTTTTTTAATCCTATTTTTTTTTTAATCTTATTAGTTCAGTGAAACTGGATTTTTGTACTCTTCCTTGCATGCAGCAGTCAGTCGGAAACGACGTTAAACATCCTTTATCCTTTTTTTTTTTTTTTTTTATCTTAATTGGTTTCAATTTTTTTTTTTTTTTACAGCAACCAAACTTGAGCAATATTGAATTGCCGGCACCACACAAAAAATTTGTGGGCTACTATAAGATTGCCAGGCACTACAAATGGGCATTGGACCAAATTTTTGTGACGTTCAACTTTTCAGCGGCCATTGTTGTGGAAGGTAATAGACCCTTACAAATATTTTTATGCTTGTGATTTTCAACTTTTCACTGACTATCTAATACATCCTTGCTATTATTATGTCCTATTTTAGGCAAGCAAAGTTGAAATTTCTCTCTGTTTGATATCTGTCTCCTCTTGTTGTGTTTCAGATGACTTAGACGTCTCCCCGGATTTCTATGAATACTTTTCAGCCACATATCCCATTTTACAGCGGGACCCAATGTTATGGTGTGTCTCAGCGTGGAATGATAATGGGAAGGAAGGGATGGTGTCACAGGAAGCAGGTAGAGAAGATTTGTATTTCTTCACTATCAGATCATTTAAAGTCCCAGAAAGTTATCTATGGCTCGTGTGTCCATCATCATATGAGACACAACACGATGAAATCAGCCACCATCAAACTGAGGTGACTGGAGAAATCACGTTTTTCAACAGGGAACAAATCTTTAATGCAATTTTTTTTCTTCAGAGAATCCCTCTGTATCAAAGGTACAATGCATTTCAGAGTCAAATTTGCTGAAATAGGTTGCGTAAAAGCCCAAAAATTGTAATTTAGTGGCATGGGCAAAAAAAAAAAAGATTAAGGATTTACAAAAGTGATCAGCCATTTTCTCACTTAATAAAGCTTCAGCAACAGGTCATTCCCATCGTCTTTAATTACCAATATCTGAACTACTACTTTATGTAGACCAAAACATCTTTCACACACAGAAAGGGAAATGAATAATCTTCACAATGATACCAATAACTCTGTATGCTCGAAATTTGATGAGAGCCTGATTTCATTGTGTCGCATCTCATATGACAAATAAGATTCTCATAATATCACTTCACTGACAAAGGTAGTAAGATGTAGATGTAGGTTTCTGCAAATATGTATTTTTGTGTCTTCCAGCAACAATCAGATGTTATAACTTCCGTGCTCATCAGCTGTCATTTCTTGTCTGCCAGAGACATTCATATCCCAGCCATATCACAGATTTTCAAATGAAGCTTACGCTGATCTTCAGAGGATAACTTTTGTCCACCTCGCATCTGTTTCGTGGACATCCAACTTTGAGCAAAAAGATAAAAAAAAAAAAAAGTAATATTTGTTTTTTTTTAAGTAAAAGAAGGGCAGATGTCTTTAGTTTGTTTCTGGAATAAGTTGATTTCAAAGGGGAGCCTTTATCGAGCAACTTGGATTTAACCAACAATAAGTTCATGAAAGCTAGTTGTGAATATAAATGTCTTGCCATAGAAGAGCCATAGCTCAATGACTTGTCCGCCAAAATGAGTGCAGCAATACCTTGCCTTCTTGTGGATACCTTTCTTGATCTTGATACATCACTGATTTCTTATATATATTGTATGTACATTTATGTCACCGATTGTTTCATTGCATTTCAGGTTTCTGGGTTGTTTTTTTTTTTCATTTACAAAAACATATGCACGCAGTACAGTGGACTCTCCAAGTTAAGACCCTCTCAGTTACAACTTCCTCTCGGATATGACCTAAAATTGTATGACGGAACGTTTTTTCTATGTGAAGGACCTCCGATAGCGACTTTCTCCCAAATCCGACATACGACCCACTCTGATCCTCTTTTGTGTTATCCCGTCACTCCAAATTGTGACCGACCCACATGTTTTGAGCTCGTGTTCTTTGTCATCTGTCCGTTGACTTATTACAGTGCATACCATAATCAACGCGAGCTTCCCGACTCTCAAGTCTAGAGTCCACATGAGGGGGGGGGGGGGGACAATTCCTTGCCACCTTCTAGTCTGGTGACCAAGTTCGCCGCAGTGAGAAACACAAAGGCCGACTTACTGGCATTTCTCAGGGGTAACATCCACATGTGAACCGCGGTGCGGCCAGCCCCATATCAAAGACGATCGCCAACACTACGTTTCCTATCATTTTTACATGAATTTGCAAGGCAATACAGCACATTGCAGGCACCGGTACTTGAAGCGCTCATGCTGCATGGATGATTTCTTTGTCGGAAGAAATTGGTCCAGTACCTGAGCTTGGTCTTGGTTACACTCAGTCAAAGTGAAAGAAAAGTGAGATTGGGGAAACAAAAACCGGCCGTTGTAAGCGTAGTTTCCATATCAGCCCATTATAAGCATAACAAATTACATGGTAAAAAAAAAACAAAACAATCTTTTCAAAGATTCTTTCTTTGTGACGCAATTTTTGTTTTCAGCCCTTTCTTAATAACCGTGTTTGTGTGTATGTATCTCAAGTCAATTTGTGGATGTATGCAAAGAGGAAAAGTAGGTAAATTAAAGTTATTTTACAATGTATTCATTCAAAGAAGAGCACAATGTTTTCATTTTCCTTTCTTATCTCTTCCCCAGAGCTTCTCTATCGCACAGATTTCTTTCCTGGACTGGGCTGGATGATAGAGAGAAAGTTGTGGCTGGAACTTAGACCGAAATGGCCAGAAACGTATGTCATACGTTTATCTTTTCTTGCCAGATGCACCACCACTTCAGTAGCAAATTGTTTTTCAACTAGTCCTGTAGCTGTGATTTGCCAAGCACAAGGACTGTTGTATAAATGTTGTGAAGTGGAAAACAAAAACGTTTTGTCCTCTATTTGAAATATTAATCACAAAAACAGATTTGACACAGTGATTTTGATGAGTAGAAAACATTTTTGTCACACAATTAATTTTCAGAATTTTGAAGTCTCCTTTGTTTCAAGAGAAAAGGAAGCCATTTCCAGATATTTTTGCCTAAAGCCATCCACTTCTTATTTCACTGGTCACAGAAAAAACTCGCTCAGTGTTTGAGACAAAAGTATCACAATCATCTGACACTGAAGTTACTAAAAAGGATACTCAAGAACCAGCTTTTGGATAACTATGTTTTAAAGATGTCTCACCTTTTCATATAATAACAGTGAGGTGTCTCTTGGTCGGTGGCAAGACCAAGGGATTATCACTCCTACAGCAATCTGTGAACATTCTCTGCACACGGCAGACAGCAGTTGACAAATTATTCAAACATGTCCTCACTACATACAAATCCGCATATGGGGGATGAGTCCTCAGCCATGTACTTAGATCTCAAAATACTTCATTCTCACTTCTCTTTATTCATTACATACAGTTGTACTTAGTGACTGAAAAATTGCCAAAAGTTTTAAATAAAGAAAGCCAGTTATTCAACTGTTTAGGTAAAATCTTTCTACCTAGCTACTGAAAAAGTATTTCAGTCTTGTAGACTTTTGATCTGCTTTTCTTCCATCTTTGTGCTACGTCAGTGAATATTGAGAGTGCCAGATCTCGATTTGTATTCAAAATTGCTTTCTTTCAGTTCTATTTTGGCAAAGCAGCATAAAAATATGTTGTCCAAAGTACTGACATATTTGTCACCATTTATGTTGTTTTATGCCACATTTCAGATTTTGGGATGACTGGATGCGACATCCAGAACAGCGGAAAGGGAGAGAATGTATACGACCAGAGATTTGTCGAACTAGTACCTTTGGCAAAAAGGGGGTCAGCAAGTGAGTTATGCCCCTTTCCTTGATATTATCCTGTCACCTAACTTGAGATATTTTGTCATGTTCTTTGGATCCACATTTCTTCAAAAAGTTCTCAGAAGTGCCACTCAAACAGTAAAAGGAATAAAAGCTGCATGAGGAAGCAGATAATTTTTCAAAATGTGACTTGGTGGGACAAAAAAAAGAAGAAAAACTCTTATAAAATGATTTTCAAAAGAAAAACAAAGGTTTGTTTTTCCTTTCCCTCAAAACATTTATGTTTGCAAAACCATTCAGAAAATTACAAAAATGTGAAAAGAAGTCTTGTTGAACGTAAATTACCCGTTTGCAAATTACTTCTTTCTTATTTATCAATATTTCCTTTTTTTTTTTTTTTTTGTCCCGTTTAACACCAGGTGAGACAACAAAAACTCCAATATTTGCTTAACGGAAGCTTTTTCTGTGTTTCTTTTGATGGAGATATCTTGCTTTGCTAATGTTATTGGTGGCAGGGTGAAATCTGCCTTTTGCCAAGACATCAAATTTTACAGGAGAGCAGTACAGAAAGAAAAATTCATTTTAACATTTTAACGTAAATGCAGACTGAAGTGGTGGATGATTTTTTTTTTTTTTTTGCTTTGCATGTGCACAAAAAGGAATTTTAAAAATATTTAGTTTGAGTTCAAATTTGCCTTTGAAATGCATGTCAGATTTTGATGCCTGCTGCATGATTTCATCAGGGTACCACACTATGACATCATCGATTTTGAAAAAAAACCAAAAAAAACGCTTAAACCCGGATTCCTAAAAATAAAGTTTTCCCTCACTTTTATCCACCTTTGCTTGGAAATTATGCAAATTTCATATTCCAATGAGACATTATTGTCAGGTTTTGTCACCTCTTGCACATAGATTGTTACACAAGTAGAGTTTGAATTACCTACATTTGCTCCTCCTGTTTAAAATGCTCTGAAGTACTTTGTTGCTTTGGCAAAATGTTAATATATTGAAGATTATTATTATTATTTTATTTTTTTTTCTAACATATTTTCAGGGGACTGTACTTTGATAAGCATTTGAAGTTCATCAAGCTCAATACAGAGTTTGTACCCTTCTCAAAAATGGATTTGACCTACTTAGAAAAGGTGGGGTAACTCTTACATTATGTCACAGGCATTGCTTTGTGTTATTATAACTGCACTGAAGTCACATAAATAAAGTTTGGCAAGATACAAGAAAACTCCAATTTTATTTTCTCATACTAAAATGTCTGTTGGGTAAAGAAAAAGTTATGGAATAAAGAAGTGTTCAAGGGAAAAAGATATTCCCATATAGCGGCGGTTATGTCACTCCTATATTTTCTTTTTCTGTTTTTGCTGGCTTGTCAACAAGTTACCATCAGCTGATAAACAGGGTAGCTTGTTCTCAAGAACATACAATTTTAGCTCTGTCAAAAAGGAAATGTGTAACTGTCAATCAGCAAGGCGACTATTTCAAATTTATATATTCTTAAATATCTGTCAACAGACCAGCTACGATATTTTTTTCACAAAGGGACACAAATTTAACGGTTTATCAACAGGACAAATATTACAATCTGTTCAGATAGATGGATACTTTCACAGGCCAAAGACAATGATCTTCTCACAAACATCTTGAACTATATCAGTATGCTAAAACATGTATTTTTTAACTGCATTGTGAGTTCTTCACAAAGACTTTTTTTTTTAAACGTCAATTGGGTCACTTATATATTGTCACTGTCAGGCTCTAACCGTGTAACTGCAAAATTAGGTCAAATCTTTTTTTTTTTCACTCAAATTGTAGTGCACCTTGTATTATATAGTATGTGTAAATATCTCATGAAAATATTTATCAGAAATGCCTGAATTTGCGCTGTGATCTTATCACACTTGACCGGCGAGCCGTCATCTCTGCCACACTAACCGTGTGTATGCGCAATGGGAGGTGATCAACCGCTAGTACCTCATTGTAGTTTATTTTGTATTTACCATAATTGCTCTAATCCACATCGAAAAAAATGGTTTGACTGAGTTGAAGATACTTAGTCTCTGCATAATTCACACCAGTATTGATTTAATCAGATGCTGTACTACACGATTATTACACGTTAATCATTTACTGTGTACGAATCTGTTAGTCTATTGGGAAGTTACTCTCGTCGTGCCTTTTACAATCTGTCTGTCAGTCACCTGCTGAGGTTGCACACCTTCCAGATCTTTGACATCCATGTATTGGACTGTTCAAACACTCTCTTTGGTCAAGTGTTCTCTCTTATCTTCAACAGCTCTGCCTTTGTCACATTCTCCTCTCCTTTTTTCTTTCCTGTACTGACCCCTCTTTGTTCCCATAATGAAACATGCCCCACTTATAACAACCAGCATCTCATTATACATTAGGTGTTATCCCTGGCCATGTGTCAGCCCAGGTGTTTCTTTCTTTTGCTCGTCATAGTAAAATGTAAATAAGGAAAGTGCGCACAAAAGATTGCACAGTTCCCTATACCGAACATGTTAGCCTTGTGTTCAATGTAAAAACCACTAGCAGTAGATTTCAACACTGTACCAAAATTTCTGAAATGTCCGACATGAGCGCTGTTTATAATTCCTGTCAGCTTTAATGCAGCTTATGAGTCACTGATCAGAGACAAGAAGATCTTACAATACAATGAATTTTAAGACATATATCCTGAACTTTTGACCATAGATCCACATGGCTGTGCCTGTAATTAGTTGTACCACCATACTTGGTTGTCGTGTCTTATTTACAAAGCCATGTTTTTTTTTTTATTTTATTTTATTTGTCTTTTTTTTTTTTTTTTGACGTCTCATCAGTTAAATCTGATTTATTAGTTTGATTAATATATTCAGAACATAGCTGCATATACTGACAAATTTTCTTTTTTTTTTTTTTTTTTCTTTTGTGTTTGGTTTTTTTTTCCTTTTTCAAATTCCATTATATGGTAGAGTTATGAAATATTCTGCAAAGGTGAATTAAAACGAGTAACATGTTTATGAAGCTGACAAACTTACTTAGGTAATTTTTAAGGGCTTTTTAAATTTTCGGAAGTTATAAATATCCATAGCACTGTGAGCTGGGCTCAAACACTATTAAATACCGGTAACATTGAACATGCGGCTAAAAGCCTTCCTAGTGGTTTTAATTTACAAACCAGAGAGTTTTTCAAAACAGTGATTAAAGCATTTTAAAATAACAACGAAGTGTACAGGATAAAACAAAAACAAAAAAAGAAAGAAAGAAACAACAAAAATGGCCAGGATTTTGGTCATAATGAAAACATGCAATAAACTAAACAACTTAATAAATACCAACAAAAGATAAACAAACAAACAAACAAAAAACAAAAGAGAATGAGAAAATAGCCTTAAGAAAATGTCAGGTATTTAATACTTTAGGATTGTTGTAGAGTACTGGACTGCATTGCTGTGATAAAAATCAGATCTAGCCTAGACACTTAATCTATTCAAACAATCAACAATATTATTAGCATAACATTGCTGTGTAAACCTACTCTGAAACATAACAACATGGCCGTGATATAGGCCCCGCAAACCATGTAACTAGCTGGCTACGGCATATAATGGGTCTGCGACTGACCAATGTACAGTGTATCTGCATCGCATGCAGGTAAACTGTGTAAGTGTTCGACAGAAAGACCAGCGCTAACCATGTATCTGCACTTTAAAGTCATAAAATGCCTCCATCAAATTTTATTACCACTGCCTGTCAGGTATGCGTATTTTCTACCAAAAAACAAAATAACAAAGGTCTGGATAATTTGTGACAGATACAAAACAGGTTTTTTTCCTTCTCCTGTCAAGTTGTCAGTTTCGCAGTTACTCGCTTAGAGCCCAACATCAACGATATATATATACACTAGAAGAGAACCCACGGCTTCCGTGGCAGGTTTTTAAAAATATTGTAGCTCTGCGACTTTAATGTGTACTATGTAAGGCGTGTGCACCTCAATGTTGATATTTTGGTTGATTAAACTGAATGTTACTCAAAGAAAATGTGTTTTTGAACACGTCATATTATCGAACGCACAATTTGGAGCAGCGTCGCGAGTTTATTATTCAGTTATTATCACATTTGTAGAATAATGTCAAAGATAATAAAATTTTGGGGGGTTTGTGTACATAGCAAACTCAGATCGATATGCAATTATGTCGTGTGCCAAATTTCGATGGAACCATATAGCAGTTTTCCAGTCCATAAGCCTGTTGAGGTTTTTTTTGCAGTTTTATAATATAGATATCAGGGATGTCAAACTTCTGACTTTAGTTAGAATTCCGACTTCTTGGTCATCGGTGACTTTCCTACTTTTGGCTTATCAACTGCCGACTTTTACTGGATCCATGAGACAATCGCGGTTTTTATAATAATTTGCGATACAAATTTCACACGATGATATATATATATATATATATATACACACACACACCTACTTGACGAAAGCAAAGATTTTTAGCTGTATATTATTATTAATAGGTCAATTGTGACAATCTGTTCACTAAGACACCTGATTTTGATTGTCTATCAACAGGCCAAATATGACGATCTGTTCACGAAAAAAGTGTACAGCGCCCCAGTCTTTACTGCAGAGGAGGTGAAAAATGGGGCAAGGCCGGCCGACACCGTTGTGCGGGTGGAATACACCAACAAAGACAGCTTTAAGCGGCTGGCCAAAATCTTGGGTATAATGGATGATTTCAAGGTCAGTCTCGTCCCTATTGTCATGTCAAGCCTTGAAAACCAGCTGGTCTTAAATGTCACTGCCCATTGCTTTGAGGAAAAACACTGTAGTTAGACTCCCGAAAGTTAAATTACCTTTTGTGACAAATTAAATTCACAAAAACTGAGCTAGCACTATATCAGTCTTAACTTTTTCATGTCAAGCCGCCCTAGTCTTGAGCGGCACCAATCGCTACTGTTGCGTCCTGGAATGATTTTTTTTTATTATTAGAATTAGGTTAATTTAATCCTTTCCATCGAATTCAGCATGTTCTAATTAGAGGTTAACAATGGAAAAAAAATTGAATTTTCCATACGGTTGCCATGGCAGCGCCGCCATCTCTGATTTTGGCATCCCTAAAATGACTGCGTTTAAAATCTATCTCCTCCACCAAATTTCAAAGAAACTTGATAAAACTTGGTGAATATATTGTTTAATATAATATCTAAAAAGTTGATTATTTTTAGTTGTTTCTATGCAATCCAAAATTTCCTATAAATTTTTTAAAATGCCATACAGCGAAAATTCAAATTTCGCCATTTTTTTTTTCAACTTAAAACCCAATTTTCTCTAAACCTTACCGACCGAATTTAACGGGCATATGTAACTTTTTGGGTTTTGTGGTGACAATGATGCATACCAAATTTGGTTTGAATCAGTTTTGAAACAAAAAA
>JBCAUA010073743.1:0-10949 GCA_038406235.1 Peronia verruculata
TTCCCTCAAAATATGGAAATCTTGAATTAATGAAAGGACCAAATTTTCTTCATCTCACTCCAGCACACATTAAAAAACATTGTGCTGCACTCAGCCGTAAGTCCTTTGGTTGATGTATTGTATTTTTAACAGGTCTTATTAAATTTTATAAGTTATGCCGCTTACAGGATATAGTTGCCAGTTGTAAACTATTTGTTTTATCATTTATTGTTTCTCAAGCCATAGCTCAGGTGACTGGCTTACAATTAACTTTTCATGGAAGGAAGTGTGAATTACTGGACAATGAAGATAAGAACTGCACTTTCAGAATTAGTTTTGTCAATGTTTTAAATTCTTAGCATTCATACATTGCTCTATAATTACATCTTAATTATGGGAACATTTGTCGTGAAGCACATATGGTAGAAACTATTTTACCTTTATAGTACAGTAGTCACCGCCTAATAACCCGCCTCTCGGGTGACAGAAGATCTAGGTTATTGGGCGAAACGGGTTATAAGGCGTTTTTCAATGTTGAGGATATTTTTATCATGGATTATCCCCCTTGTCTGTCAAAATATTTTGCATGGGCCTGTTTCATTCAAAACAATAGTTTGTTTTGTTTTTTATTTTGTTTTGTGCTCTATCAATTTAATGAGATAAGTGAAATGAAATCTGATCACAGTGTGAATGGTAAGTGAACAGTGTGATCACAAAGAGACAATGATAGATTGCCGTGGTTATTCAAAGCATTGTGATTGGTGTAGACAACAGGACCAATGATCATTGCTTTAGCTTGACCGCACCTAGTTCTCGCGATGAGAGGGAATCCCCGCAATGATTGCATCATAAGACAGGCCAATGCGCGCCCCCTCCCCCTTTTCCCCCAGCAAGCAGGAATGCTATGTCATTGCCCAATTTACTGACCATCTGTGTTACCTATGTCTACACGCACAATAACTTTCGCCTTTGTTCCACTAGTTAGTGTGCTGAGTGGCCCGTTCGATGGCGCCGCCACATAATCGGATTATGATGGTGTCAATCATGACGCTGGGGCCCTTTTTTCATTGTTACTGTGCCCAGTGCATTGAAATTGGCGGGTTATTAGACAAAGTCTCCTGCTTATAAGCCGGTTATGATTTTTATAAGCTTTTTAACCTCCTGTAGTGGCGGTTATATCTCAGCTGTCCACAACCGTGGTAAAAAAAAAAATGACACTATTGTGTTATGTTGAGCGGGGTTATAAAGGGGGTGATATTTATATAGAAAAAAAAAATGGTTTCACTGAATGGGCGGGCTAATGACCGAAGCGGTTAAAACACTGCGGGTTATTAGGCGGTGACCACTGTAATTGAGAAAAAAAAAATCAGCACCATTCTATTTCACAAGGTTTATATAAAGCAGCAACACTTCATCAATGAACCAACTGCCTCATCTTGTCAATCACTTCACAGACAGACCATCACATTTTTAACTGCCAAAGTTCATCGCTTTAACAGCAAAAATTCAATTCATCGACAATAAAAATTCATCAAGCAATAAACACAGAACCCATCAAGCCAGTAGTTTTAGTTTTAATAGTCCAAATAAATTCTCCCCACCCCCCATCACATCCATCCACTCTTGACATTCAACATCCACGTACACAAGTAACTTGCCTGTGCAGTATCAATGAGACTTCAAAATCATGAAAAAAAAAGGTCTGAATAAAAAATCAGGTATGGATTTTTTAAAGCATAGAAATACAGTATCGTACTGCAAATACATTAGTATATTAATTACACACATCAAAAGAGATCAACAAAGACACAGATTACATAAGCAGCTTATGATTAAGACGAAAGCAATTAAAAAAAAAATCCAAGTTCTTTACACCCGTAAAGAGATAAAAGATCCTACAGAAGTCAGCAAGTGAAGATCAAAATAGAGCAACACTTTTATCCCACTAGCAAACCCACTAGCATTTGCCTAACAGACACTGCACATAGTGACCAAAAAAAAAATAATAATAATAAATTTACCTCTTCATATTTTTTTTTTTATGTTAAAAAAAAAAAAAAGGAAAATCAAATTCAGATTCATATTTTGAAAAAAAAAAAAATCTTCAGATAATTGTTATAAATTATGCACACCTACATAAAAAAAGTAGCAAACAGCAATAAATTTTAAAATAGCACAACCCATTTCTTGCATTACACAACAAAAAAAAAATGTAAAATGCCTTACACAGAAAATTTTTATACAAGTCTGGTTAATGGTGAAAAAAACGGGAACTGACAAGTTCAGCATACTCTGAATTTGCGATCAAGATTTGCATGTTGCCAGACAGCAGAAGCATGTTTTAAAATTTATTCTGAAAAAAAAATTTTAAAAATGTACCAGCAAACAATCTGCACCACTGTCTCCAACACCAGCATTTTCATTTCCTGGTTTAATTCAGTCTAACCTGCCACTACAAACTTTCTGGTACCGTCTCACAAATAAATTGAGGTATCATACAATAACATTATAAAACTTATAATGAGCTTTACTCCTATCACTGAGCACTCAATGAAACAAAAAAATTCATATCTGGAAGGCCTTTCAAGAGCAGAAGTGTATCTAATAAGAAAAAACAAAAATCACATTTGAAAATTCCTCATAATACATTGAGTATCACAGAAAGTTTGATTTAAAATAATAATTATGACACTGTCAAAACCTGGATGCCCAAAATTCTTATCTGCCTGTCATGGAAGCCAACAAAAAATATCACACCAGCAATGAAATCTCACCAAAAGAAAAACCCATACGTTAAAAAAAATATTACATCCATAGTGAGAGACCAGAGAAGGAAAATCATAACACAGACTTAGTTGAAATATTTCACAACTCGAGCAAGCTAAGTCACCTTATTCTGGCAAACCTCATACTGTCATTAACAAAGAGGAAAAAAATCCTTAGGTTACAGAGAATGTTCATGAAGCACAGAAATCAATTTGGTCAGTTGAACAGAAAAGTCTGCTTCTTCATTGAGATAAAATGGATCAGTTGGGGGTTTCATAGCCCAATGTCTCTGGGTGAGCCTGTATACTAGGATGCAATGATTTATTGTCAACTTTATTTCTAGCTCTATGACGACAACATGAACCTTGCATTTAAAAGACTATTGACACATGATGGAAAGAACAAAAAACAAAACAAAAAAAAAGCACAAAAAGAATGCACGAGATGGAAGTTTTTTTTGTTTTGTTTTGTTTTTTTAATTTGGTTTATCTTTGTACATCAAGTTCAGAGAAGTCCCGAAATGGATTCTGCTAAAAAAAAAAAAAGTGATTTTGTGCTTTTTGTTTTCTTTTAAAAACCCTGCCTTTTTTTGTACGTATATGAACGCGGGGTATATTACACATAGCACTACAGTATTGTTGTTGACCTACCTACAGGTCCTGGCAATAGCAGCAGACAGAGCCATTTCTCAAAGCATTGCGTCCAGAACGTAATATTTATTTTCTTTCTGGCTTATGAATGAAAACAATATTCTGCAGGGTACCAAAAATTTAATGGAAATATTTCAGCATAAAATATCAAAATTGGAATGCGGGAATTTATTTAACTATAGGCTTGCTCTGTAGCTCTAGAATAACAAAACAGGACCCCACAGTTCTGACAGGACAAGTGTATGATCTGTAGCAGCTAACCACAATACATCATTGACACAATCGTAGAAAGAGTAGCAAGTATGAGTGCTCAGGAATGAATTAATGCATTATCTGCAAGGGCCTTTGTTCCCCCCCCCCCCCCTCTTTATAACGTCAGTTTGACCAAAAGATGAAGTCTTCTTTCATGTGAACAAAGTACAGAGACTGTAGTGGCTGAAATTTGACAATATTCAATAATCTCTTGGATGAATCGGAGAGAAAGAGCAATCAGCGGCCTCCACATCTCCACTGGGACAGCTTTTAAAGATATGTAAATAATCTCTGATGTCGGTACCTAGGCTGGCATTTGATGACAAGAACAGCATCTCACTAAGTTCTACTAAGGACTGATTACTACTGCCACATAATTTATCCATTTGTTTATTCATTTCATTATTTATGGGTTTCTTGTCAGCGGTCCAACTGACTGAAACACTGCTGAGATGTAGGGAGGCATGACTGAGCAGACAGGGAGCCATGCTTTTTCTTTTGTTTACAACAATCCGCCAAGATAATTTTCCTGTTTCCCTGTAAGGATTTGAAATGCAAAACTTATACCGTAACCGTAATGATACCGTAACCGTAATGGATTTTATTTGTTTAAATGTTTAAATCTATTATTTTAAAGGAAGATACAATATTATGCTGGAGGAATAGTTACCAAGGGTGAAATGTCCAAAAGGACTGAACAATAAATGAATAAATTGAAAAACAATACCAAAATATTATCATCGACCGTGGCTTTTCTTCTGTTATCACTAAGTACTACATGTTACAGTGAAATGCCGCACACACAAGGCTTATTTAAAAAATATATATATATATATAACCCCATTTTACAATAATGTTGGGCCCTGTAGTAAGAACTTTATGGAGTCTGTGCGCTTTAGAAGAATTCCCTTGTAAAAATATATTAAAACCACCACAATTCTGAAAATCAGTGACTTATGTTTCTGCCAGAAATCGCACTCACAGCTTGTCACTACTTGAAAGTGAAAGAATAACGAAGCAGTCAGAAAAGAATAAAATGGCATCAGCATTCCATGAAACTGACATGTTTTACCTACTACTGATTTTGAAAGACTCAATCATGATCCAAATCCCCTCCCCCCCCCCCCCACCCTCTCCTCCCCACCCACCCTCTAGAATTGCCAAAAATGAACAGTGTGGCTGAAATCTGTCATCATAATATTAGAAAAATGTAAAATTTCTCAGCAAGAAAGTAGGCAACAGTTTTATCTGGTGTATTGAATACATGGAGAATGAGAGACGCCATATTTGAAACAAGAATGCCATCATGGGTCACACCGACCGATCCCTTAAGAGCCAATGGAAAAGTATAAGCTATATACATGCGGTGGCCAAGTTTCTGAGGAAAAAAAAAATCTCTGGGGTGTGTGTGTGTGTGTTGGGGTTTAACGGCACATCAGCACGATAACGGCTATATTGTGCCTAACACGGTGAATACATTAACATGGTAATAATGAATAACATTAATAATATCAAATTATATATAAAGATTTTGGATATCAAAAAATGTATAACAATACAAAAATATGGATGTATGCAGTTTAGCGGTGACTCAGGGTGGTCGTCGCAATTCTGTCAGATGTTAGTTTTTTAATCCATAATCTTATAGTTTATTATACAGGCCAACCTGGCGTAAAAAGGTCAGGATGGCCTGTGGCTTCGTTTTTGTAAATAAATCCTTCAGGGAGTGACTCGAGAAGTGGGCGTCTTGAGCATCCCTTAAGTCGACGCACTCTGTATGTGTGCCACCGTCAGTTTTTATTTCAATTTCAAACGTCAAGTTGCTGTTTGTCATCACTTTCGTTTTTTTTTCCCCTGCTAATAATTTCCATACCAAATTTTATTGAGCTTTCTTCTAAGCGGTTCACTATGTTAGTTCTTGTTTGTGACCAGCTAAACCGTCAATATCGTCAGCGAAGTGCAAGTTTGTGTAATATTCATCCTCCAGTACTCACTGCTCATGTTCTTCAAGCGCTTCGTCCATGATTCTCTCAAGGAGTATATTATTGAGAGTAGTGGAGAGCAGGCAGCACTGACGCACACCGACAGTCGCCCGAAACCAAACACCTTTGTTGTTGTGCAACACTGCACTTGTCACATATTCTCATATAGGCTCTGTATGACTGATTAGGTTGGCATTGATGTTACAGATTTTTTTTTTAAAGCTTAGGTGAATTCTACAGAACTACCTGAAGTGAATATTTTCCTTTCAGTGAATAAAAAATATTTTCACATGTCAGAGTAGAAAGAGGCAAAAGTGTTCCCTACAGGCTGGTCACCACCAAACATTACTAGACTGGCCCTTTTATCTTCAACTCATATATATTTAAATCTCCATACCTGCCACACAGTTTGAAAAACCATAACACATGCCATGCTTTAATAGCAAACAAGTTTTGGACCGACTTTTGGTACCGTTTACGAGATGATTGGGCAGATTTATGTGGGGTTTGTGAATTGTACAAATTCTAACACTAATTTCAGCATAAATATATCAAGCTCCAAGTCTGCATACTGGGCCATTAGTAATGTTTCAATCAGTACACTTATTCACACACTTGTCATTTCCAATCACAGTAAAAAAAGTCACAGATGATTATATAACCCATCATGACACAAAGCGTCCCCAAGAAAAGGGACAATGTAATCGAAATGAAATTTGATCTAATAGTCGGAAAACAAACCTCTGCCAATAGAGGGCAATGTCTCCTCTATGATGTGTAAAACATTACAACAATAGCATCAAACAACAATACACATACCCCATGAGCCTGGACGTCGTGGCCCTATACACATCCATCCCACCTCAAGACACCATAACTACCGCCCTTGAATTAATACAGACTACAAAAATAGAAAGATATGGCCTCTCAATCAGCCATATAGAACGACTACTAACCCTCATTACTAGGAACACATACTTTCAGTTCAACGGCCAAGTCAGTTCAACGGCCAAGTATACCGGTAAGTATGAAGATTACCCATGGGACCTCAGCAGCACTCACCATAATACACATGAATCACATCAAACATATAGGAATTTCCAAAGATACGTCAACCACTGCTTCATTCTCACCCTGAACAAAGATGTAGCCAAACATCCTGAAGAAAATGAACATCATCAACCAGCACATCAAATTTGAAATTGAACACTCCGAGTCGCTGACGCCACCAATTCGCTCAGCCTTTTAAACTTCACACTCACAATAGACAAAGACACCAAAAAAACACAAATACAATTTCTACAAGAAAAAGGCCAAGAAAGACTTATTCGTCAACTATACATCTGCGCTGCCCACCAGAAGCAAGATCAACAACATCAACAATGAAACAACAAGAATAGCAAGCAAATGCAGTAACTCCGAGGATGGTACACCAACATAAGCAAATTCGCTGAAGTATTCCAGAAAAATGACTATCCTGCTGACTTCATACAAAAGCACTGTCAGGCCGACAAGAAAACAAAAGAAGAAGAAGACAAAGAAATAACTCTAAGAAACTCACCGAACAGTCATTCCACTTTGAACTACCCTATATCAGCGACAGCCTGGACTCCAAAATTAATATTTTTCGAAGAAATAATCTGAATGTCCGCATCCACAGACAACCCACCTCACTCCGCAATCTACTGAGGAAAGGAGAAATCAAGAGATGTGAAAAAAGAAACTGCCCTATTAACGACCCCAAAATTTGCCACAAAAGAATGTGCATATACGCTGCCACATGTAACAAATGCCAGGAATTATATATAGGTAGCACACACAATATAAGGCACTTACACACACGCGCAGTAGAGTACGAGGTCAGCCACAACAGCTCCATCCACAAATGTCATCAAACATGCCGATCAAACTTCATGTACAAAATTCTCGCCACCACCCGCGACAGTCAAACTCCGATTCTTGGAAGGAATCAAAAAGAACAAAAAACCATCACTGAATTCGAAAGAAGAGACCAACGAACTCAGTCACCTGATATTTACATGAACGACTACTGATTATAGCCACCATACCTCCCTGAGTATTTCACACCTCCTCACACCATCGGTTCCCCGCCAGTAATTTCTCAACAAAAATCAGTCAAGAGCCTGACGAGGGTGTAGAACGCCAAAAATTTGCACGAGACAACATATATAACCCAGCAGTGAAGCGCTTTGGCAAGAGAATTCTCTCTTCATTTCTTACACGTTACTATTATAATACGGTGCTTGCACTCTCGAGATACTGGGTCGTGTAACCGATGTACCTATCGTGAGAATCTAGGAGACAAAACAAGATTCCAAGTCTATGAAGTCAGTCTCTGAGATCTTTCATTAAGACACGATGGTCATCTCTAAACAAAACAACAACAAATGATGTGGATGAGAAGATGTTTGGAAACATTTTTAGAGAGGGTGTTGCTATTTATTTCATTTATTTATTCAGTCATTTTTTCAAGTAGAAGTAGAGCCTTTGTATGTCTCAGGTGATGATGGAAAATAAAGAGTGAATTAAGGTCCAGCTGTTGAAAAAAGGTTTTCAATAATAATAATCATACATGAGGAAACTTAAGAAAGATGAAACCGACAAGTTTTTTAATATGGAATTGAATTGAGAGTGTTGAAGAATCATCCGAAGAAGATGGGTGTGCTAAGCCAGATAAAGCCTGAAGTTTGACCTGGGTAATGCTAGTTATGACATGGAGTTCTAGAGGACACGTTCAAAAACTATCGTTTATCCTGGACGAAGTGAGAAATGGACAAGAATTTGTGTTGTGGTGTGAGTGCAAGGAAACACTTGATGAAAATTGAAAAAGGAGAAAAGCAAGTTTTCCTTAGCCACAGATTTCTTATTGTTTGTTTACTTCTTCAAGCTGTGAAAGTTTAAGTGGTAAATCTTTCACATCTAACAATCTGCACGAAGACGACCAAACGCTGCACCGCAAATAACTCCAAAAGCAAAGAGTTCACTGCGAACTGTAAAGGTTAGAGAGACAAGTAAACCACAGTCAGTCGCCACCCCAAGGGAAATTAGAGCACAAATTATATTAAGAATAGCTGCTTGTGCATTCTTAGGAAGACAGTAACCATAGAAGGAGCACAACTAAAGAATGGGGGGCTGATTCCTGCTAAAAACTCAATCAATAAAAAGGATTTGAAATTATGTCACATGCACATCAAGCTAAAATAAGAATTTTTACACCAAAGTATTGAAAAAGTCATGCAATTTTTAAACATTTATTTGTTTTATTTAAACATTTAGTTGTTTTATTTATTTTTTTTTATCGATTTTTGTTTTGGAAATGTGGAAATTTGCAAATGAAATTTTAGAAATTTATAAACACAGTGAATATCCAGAAATAAAGGGCAAAATTTATCTATAAGGAAGAAAATTTCTGTGACATCAGAAGGTTTTCAAATTGACAGTTTACAAGGAATGTCCCCCAAAAGTAGTTTATTTTGTCTATGAAAGCCCACAGACAAGTCATTCATTACAATTGCTGAGTGGTGTAATAGAAACATGGAGTAAAAACAGATGATTGTGGTTTAAGCCATCTTGCAAAGGTAGGATGAAAATTTTCATAATTTAGTTTTCCTTTTTTTTTTTTTTCTGAATTTCTTTTTGTGCTAAATGTCGTGACAAATGCCACAATTGAGACAACGACAGCAGTCTTATTGTAAACAGGATTCCTAAAATCGCTTGGATTAAAAATAATAATAATAATAAAAAATAAGGCTCATAACAGCTTTTCAGTTCAAACAAGAAATCGGGTGCAATGTCAGAGCAGTAATTTAATCAGACTGGGCTGTTCAGTCCTTGAAAACGCTTGGGGGAAAAAAAATTAAAATGATGAAAAGATGCTTTAGTCTACAAAACGTGGGGAGAAAAGTCAGGGATGTTAAGTCTTTATAATCCCAAAAAGACCAGGACAAAGAGGAACCTCAGGTCTTTCTCAAGTGCCCCAAAACAACATTAGATGTTCTGTCAGCATGAACACAGCTATGTCGTGCCAAACACGGTAAAAACCGTTTACACATAAAGAAGAAGAGAGGAAAGAGCGGAACAGCAGAAGACACAGCTATATCATGCCAAACACGGCGTAACCGTTTACACATGAAGAAGAGAGGAAAGAGCGGGACAGCACATAACAGGAGCAAGGAGTGAGTGAGAGAAGACATGTCATCCCTGGAATGTCAGGGGTGGCATTCCATGGGAAATACTTCACCGATGGTGGGCTTTCACCACCTGCAAATGGTAGCAAAGAACCTACTTATATAACATGGGCCTCTGTTGGGGAGGGTTCAAAATAAATATTTGAAAAAACAGTGGCGATGTTACACCAAGATTTTTCACATGGAGATGAGACGAAGCAATGAGGGTGAATTAAGACAAAGGAAGTGGTAAGTGTTTGAAATTGTCTGAGAATGATTGAAATGCCAAATTCTTGAAGTTGGAGCAGCGAGTGTCCAGAAACAAGGGGGTATTGAAGCTCAGAAGGACATAGTATGTCATGCCCACGACAGGACTAAGAGAGTCATGCCCACGACAGGACTAAGAGATATTTAAGAGTGTTGGGTCTTTGAAGCTTCAAAAAGAAAAGTTTTGTGGTTGAAATCAATGATATTGGCGGTAGGCAGAGTTGGTATAGTAAGCATTTCATTTGATAGACTGGGACATAAGTTTTTCTATCTTAGACTACCTTGAAAACTGAGCCCTGAGACAACAGGACTGGTGTACTTGAAAAGCATGAAATTATGACTACCAAAAATTTTAATGGTAAAGTTGTGGCATCATAGAACACAGTGTGCCAAGTCTTGAAAACAAAATTTATTATGAACGAGAAGAGAACCCACGACCTCCGTGGGAGATTTTAAGGTATAGCCCTGTGACACAGTCGTGTATAGCAAGCGTGCACACACACCTCAATATTGATGTTTTGGTTGATTGAACTGAATGTTACTCAAAGAAAACGTGTTTTGAATGCGTCATACAAGCGAACGTACAATTCGGATCAGGCAGCCTCGTGAGTTTATTATTCAATTGTTATCACATTTTTAGAACTATTCAATTCTTATCACATTTTTAGAACAATGTCAAAAGATAATAAAATAAGTTTTTTTTCGGGTTTATGAACATAGAAACAGATCCATGTGCAACAATGTTATGTGCCAAATTTCATATGGATCCATTCAGCAGTTTTTGAGCCCATAAGCGCTTTAAGCCTATTACAGTTTTTTTTTTTTTTTTTTAAGCCTTTCAATCCCAAGAGAAAGGATTATCTCGG
>JBCAUA010073754.1:0-24804 GCA_038406235.1 Peronia verruculata
TGTTTTGAGCTATTTCAGCATGTACAGTCAATTTTCTGTTGTTATAACTTTCAGACGCATTTTTCTCAGAATGTGATTTTTTATCACATAATTTCTATCTCCTTTGTTATTTATGAACCAATCTACAAATGCTTTGGCACAAATCATGTCTGTAGGTATACCATAAAACAAATCTAGAGATATTTGGAAAACGTTTCTTTGTTTTCTTGAAAACAGCTGTTTGGGGGGCCAATATTAGGAGAAAAACGAATTGTGCTATATATATATTTCATAAATTTTTATAAAATAACATACAACAGATATCAGAAAAAGCTCTCTATTTCATGACAGGGCAGATGTCTGGGAATGTGTACAGCAAATACCAAACAAGTTCGATAATTTTTGAGGGAGGAGATAGCTTTTGAAATTGGCAAATTTTGAACTGGGAAATTCAAGATGGCCTCCGTTTCCATGACAACCATACAAAAATATCAAAATGTTTTTACTCTTTTCCCCTAATTTAGACATGCTGAATCGAATGGTAATGATCAAAAGCGTGTCCACTGAAGTGTTTAGAAAATCCCCTCCAGGACCCCCCCCTTACGTCTACATACACTATTTATTATCTATCTGTGCACAAATAAGCTATGGATGTGGATTGTTTCGCTAATATGTGACTGATAGAAAAATATGGTCGTGAGAGCTTACTGTGTTCAATATTTCCTAGTACAGTGGTTTCCTCCTAAGGACCCTCCGCCTAAGAGCCCGGTCTGCATAAGAACCCGCCTCTCCTGCGAAACATAATTTTTCTTCTATAATTTACCCCTTTAAGAACTGGCTTTGGGCCCTCCCAAATCAAAAAATCTGCCTAAGAACCCGGTGTCAGACCAAAATACCTGAGTACTTATGGTATAATTCCACATCATACTGTCCACTTGGGAGAACCGCACAGTGCTAGATGTGCAGTAAAATGGGGTCGGGGATGGAGGGAACAGGTTGACAAAGGAGTGGAAATGATGGTTGATGACTGCATAATCATGCCATGTTGTTGACTAACTGGTAACCATTTCTTTGTTTAACAACATGTGGGACAGCACTTGTGATTGGCTTTGTGTAGGTGTAAGTTTAGCCTCCTGACTGGTCAACTGTTTTACTACTTTGGTCAGTCTGTAAACTCTTGAGTCACTCGTGCGATTATCTGTGGGATAGCATAGCAATATCATGCTGTCAACAATAATACCGTTATGTCAAAAATCACACGGCGTTTAAGCGCTGAGCAGTATTGATGTAACTTTACACTGAAAAGATCAGGAAATGCTACATCTAATTATAACACACACAGGGAAATAGGCTGTACTTATTCGCATAGATAAATCTTTAACTAACGGTAACAATCAACTAATGATAATAGTGAAGACAATATGTGGTCAGATGGGTTGCATAACTTTTCAGTTTGCCTAAGAACTCGTCCGCCTAACAGCCTGCTTTTTTTGTCTCCCTACGATGGGGTTCTTAGGCGGAGACCACTATACATGTATGTTTTCAATATTTTGGGGTATTTCTACACATTAATGTTTTTATTTGGGAGGATCAGTTTATACCATATCTCAAGTCTTAATACAAAAAAATTCAAAGCGCAGTGATAAGCAATCATGGTGTGCTAGATACTTTTGTGAGCGTAAAGTCACCAGAACAGGTGGATCAAAAGTGATAGAGAAGTAGATATCTAGATTTACATTTGACATTTGTAAACAGTTTGATTTGAACAGTTTTTCAAAAACTGTAGATAACTCTCTTGGCATTAGAGCTGTGTGTTCTTACGAATGACTGTCTTTGCAGAACAGTAATTTTTTTAGGCCCCACGTCTTTTTCATGAGCAGCATGAGATACTGTTAATTTTTGTTATTGTTGCTGTTTTTTTTGTTTTTTTTAATCATTCAGGCTAGGTCCTGTGCGAACGGACATAACAACAAAACATGTTTGGTTGAGAGGTTTTAACTGCAATGGGTCAGAAACTACAATAACCCAATGTACGCTCCCAGCTTGGGGGTCCCCAGGGTTCAGAACATGCTCAGCACCTCTGCGTCTTGTGTGTTACAGACAAGGTAAATTACTCAGATCATAGTGTTTAACAGATTTGCATAATTGGAGGTATGAATCATATTTTCTCCCAAAGTGTTTGTGAACAGCATGATGCCAATAAAGCTATTCAAGCCATACGTTTGGACTGACATATGATACAATTGATATTAGAGTTATCATTTGCAATTTTGACAAATTTGGCCTTTAAAAGATATTGTCTGGCACAGTTTCAAACGCTTTCTCCATGTACAGTCTTACTTCAGTGTCAGCGAAAAATATAGTTAACTGTTTCATAAAGTTTGAACTGAACCAGATGATAAATTTCTCATTGAACATTAATCAGAAGACATGCAATGAAGCAGGCATATTATGCAATTTCATACATATCTGAAAGACAACTTATTTCATAATGTGAACTGTTCAGCATATATTTACTATTTCAACCTTCCAGAGCTGAAACTCTTTCTACAACATGGGACAGACACAAAAGGTCTTCTATATGTTCGTCATGATGGAAGCAATTCTGCAGTTTGTGGAGATAACTGGACAGACAGAGAAGCCAACACTGCTTGTATTCATTTAGGCTATACTGGTGGCATAGCTTGGTCCATGGATTCCTCTGTGTCTGACTACAGGTGATGGCTTCTTAGAATACTTTCTTGGGAACAAAACCAGTTGTCAGTCTAAACAGAATTACTTCTGCACCTCACAGTTTTCATCTCACATGTTTTATTGAATGATCATTGCAAACAACAGACAGATAGTAATTCCTACTTCTTTGGAGAGAATATCAACTAGTGAATTATTGATATAATTCTATGCCTGAAATAAATTTCCAAATATTAAGATGGAGTAGAATTTAACATTTATGAAATGCTCATTGAGAATTAATGACAATTACTTAGGTTAAATAAAGATGATAATCCATCCTATTTTAGCTATTTCAGTTGCCATTGTCTCATCCTTTTCTGCCATGTCACAGCTTTAATAATCCTCTGTAACCAGCGCAAATGTTAGAGATTCTCTGTTTTTTAGGGAGTTTTTTTGTGTATGTTGTGTTAAAGCTATGATTTTAATTCTGTCAAGTAATTTTATCATATTGTGATTGTGAGAAATAGGCTGTCTTAATCTCATTGTACATGGATAATCTGCTATTCTCCTCCTTTCTCTTAAGATTTCCTCTCATCTGCAATCATGACACTAATTTCGTAAACTATGAATCCATGCATTCCTTAGGCATATTGTTCTACAGCTTCACTTTTTTGTTTGTTTTTAGCACTGTATTAACTGATGTTTCATGCCCAACTGGCAGCAGAGATTTCTTCAAATGTATTAAGGATAAATGGGGCGTACCTAAATCAGAGTGCACTAGTGGGCCTGCTGCTGTGAAGTGTTTTAGAGAGGGTGAGTAGCATTTTTAGAAACATAAGGGATTCATCTTTATTACATGATATGATGTAATATTATTATAAAATCAACAAGTGTGACACAATTTTCAGATTTATCTCTTGAAATCTGAAAAAGAAAAGAAATAATTCTTTGCCTTTAAGATTTCTTTCAAAATAGCCTTGACTATAACTGAACTAGTGCATTGCTTAATATCTGAGAGAAGTTATATTATATATTGTTTATATATCGTTTTGATCAATCATTGCACTGATATAACTATTGATTGTGTTTACCTACCAAAGTTGTCTTTTTATTTGACAATGCATAATATAAATTATTATTTTACTCACCAGTAGAAGCTAATGGCCATGTGAAAGCCTTTGTTGTATTGAAAATTAGGATTCATGTTTGTAAAATGATGTGCAAACAGCTGTGACATAATTTATCAGGAAATTTGAAGACAATTCATTTAAAAAAAAACAACAACAAAAAATTTAAGTACTCAGTTATGTTGTAACATCTTGCATGTTCAAGTAATCGGTTTTTGTGGATTACTGCATCCTCTTCACAGAATTCAATGTTAACAAGATTTATTGTCGTTATTGGAATAACAAAATAATTCTTTAATAACGTCTTTGCATTTTCAGTGAAACTTGATCCTGGTGTGGAGGGAGCTGGAATTGTCCAAGTATACAATCAAACCTTAGATCAGTGGTTCACTTTTTGTCCAGATGACTTTGAAACAGTGGCTGCCAATGTAATCTGCAGGAGTTTAGGTTACACTCAAGGAAGTGTTCTACCTTCTAGGGCATTTGGGGCATACATTTCTAACCATGTACAAACTGCTGTGAACTGTAGTGGAAATGAACCATCAATTCTCCAGTGTCAGTTCACAACCAACAGTGTGTTCTGTAGTGCTAGTGACTACGTCTCAATTTCCTGTTATAACACCACCATCTCTGGTAAGTTAACTCATCTTCAATGGGAGATCGTTTTACAGATTATCTGCCCCTCCCCAAAGAGGGACTCATGTAAAGGGGGTTCATTTTGACCAGCCTTATTACTTCCCTTAGCCAGTTAGTAGCAGTTTTAGCAAGCAGTGTAAAGAGGAAAATATCCCTTTACTGCATGTTGTTCAAAAGACTAGTTGCCAAAAATTTTGATAAAATTATAACAATAAGAAGAAAACATTCTCTTTACATCACAATTTTTCTGGAATTTTTCGTCACATACGCTTCAGGCAAAAGGCGGAGCAGTGAGTTTTTCCTCTTTACTCTACTTGTTCAATCCCTCTTTTGTCTGGTAAAGGGAAGTAATAAGACTGAGCACAACAATCTCCTATTGCTGCATAAATGCACGAAACTATAATATAAATGTGACTGGCAGTGGAACTTGAAAAAAGTATGAGCAGTATCAGCCTGGCAGTGTATGAGAGAGAACAAAATTTCTTCATAAAATTGAGTATTGAAGGTTTTTAACTTCATTCTTTTGATATTATAATACTGTTTAAATTAAACTGATCGGAATTTTCTGTAATAACTTTTTATGTCGGAATTTTCTGTAATAACTTTTTATGTCCTGAAGTTTGATTAGTGTAGTTCTAAATCATTTCATGCCAGTACTGACTGAATATTCAGTGCTTTATATAATTGCATTTAAAGTTTTACATTGATCGCTATGCATATCTAGGTAATTGAATCTTCTTTTTTTCATGAAGGAACTTATCGGCTGGATGATGGTTTGCCACACACTAACCTCCAAGAATGGGGTGTTTTGAGAATTAATCAACTGAATACGTGGGGATATGCGTGCCATGAGACATTCACAGACAATGATGCCAGGGTATTCTGCAAAGAACGTGGCAGAGTGCTGGGAACTAATTATCAGTATGGCATTATGTGGGCACCTCAGAAAGATATTGTGGGCCCTTACTTTGTGACATATGCTAACTGCTCACAATCTGCATCAACCATAGCTGAATGTAATAGCAGGACTTTTCCATGCACCGAGAAAATGGCTGCTTCAGTTTTATGCACAGGGAATGAAGGTTGGTTTTGTGTCAATAAAATTATGTATCAAGGTAGTACAACCATTGGATTTGCTTAGGAATCTTGATTTCATTTGTGTCAGATAATGGATTTGTTTCGATCAAGCAAACGGCTGGAAAGCCCTGTCTAATTTTTTGTAGGGAGGTTCAAACACTCTAAACTATTCTCTATCATTGTCATAGAAAAATACATAAAAATGCATGGGACCGGTGACAATTGTTCTTAGATCTCATGATGGAGCAGCAGCAAACATCAGTGAGTTCTATTTTTAGCAGGCACTCAGCCAGGATTTCCAGGTTTTTGCTTAGTTGAGTATGAACTGTTAAGTACTTCCAGTCTTACCAAATAGTTATTCATATCCATCCAAGACTAGTTATTTACACGCATGTGGTTCATATTGCTATCATTACAAAAGCTGAATTTTTTTTTTTTTTAAACTTTCTGATACATGCTGCCAGATGCCTATGTGCATAATTTCACATACATGGAGCAAGCTTGCACTCACCATATATACATGATAAAGGACGATATGCCTTTTGTTTAGTTTTTGTTTTTATTTGTGGAAATGATTCAAATTTAAGTTTAACAGATATCATGATATTATACTTCGAGTGTAAGCTTGTCTAGCATGCAGCTACTTTGAACAAAAGGACATGTGAACACAACTTAAACATGAAGAATGTTCATTTGATATATTTGTTCTTCTTCAGACTTTAATTGTTAGTTATACATGGTTAATCTATTACAGTCCCAAAACTGGAACTGGTGGCTGATCAAAACGAAATTCGTTCAGGTACCCTGCAGATTTCTCTGCAAGGTACATATGGACCCATTTGTGCTGACTCATGGACAGATTTGGATGCTCATGTGGCATGTAGACAACTGAATCCAAGATACAAAACTGGAGTTGCAAAAGTGTGAGATATTTTTCTCTTTAAGGGATTAAAATAGTTTGTTGAACTTGATTCTTTCTAGTATTTTGTCATCATTTGTCATTTCTTTCCACATCATTACATTCTTTGTTTCAAATCTTTGCACCAAGCACAAGATGTACTTATGAGACAATAAACTATGAGATATGAAAACTTGAATGTCATAGTCATTAAATATAATGCAGATAATCATTTTCATCTTTTAACTGCAGAAAAAGGGATGAATAAAGTTGTATGTACTTTTACAGTACTTTAAACCTTATTGCCATAAAAGTTCTTTACAGCCCTCCTTATTATTATTATTTTTTTTTTTCCCAAATTTTCAGGTATGACCGAGGAACTTCTGACTTTTTCATGTCTGGGATCAATTGTAATGGGAATGAAGAATCTATCTGGCAGTGCCCTAATGATGGCTTCAGAAATGTGAACTCCAGTGCCTGTGGCCAGAATGCTAAAGAGGCAGGAGTTACTTGTTTTCAAGACAGTAAGCTTGCCAGAATAAGAACTGTGTGCTAACATATTTTTTTTTTTTCTTTCTGTTGTTTTTTTTTTTTTTTAAATATTCTGCAGTATGAAGTATTTAATTTTTTCCTCTACCAGTTTTTTTTTTCTAAATTGTGGATGTAGATCACATCTTTTCAGCTGCTTTGATTTATTCTTTGCCCTTCACTAATGTGTGTAGAGTAGAAACGCAACTTTGCCAGTTAAAATGCAGAATTTAGTAAATGTAAGTAGAAAAAACAAATTTTATCGAAAAGTTCACTTTAGTTATAATGCATGATTAAGGAATGACTTCCTTCCTCTTTCTCTTCTCTCTCAAAGAAAACAAAAGAAGATAATGCAGTTCAGCTACAAGAACCATGAAAGGAAATAAGATACTGTAATTTACAATGGAAAAATAACAATGTTCTATTTATTTTTAGCTGGTGTTTGTAATAAATCAAAATTCAAGAGATACAGAACAAAATTAAAAATCCAGATCTGTCTCAATTATGGTTTTTCTGGCTTTTTATTTCAGTTACGCTGGAAGATCAGATGGTAACACCAGAAAGTGTCTCTGGAACATTAAACTTATATCGCAATGGCCAGTTCACTCCAGTTTGTTTTGATAGGACTTTTACATACAAGCTGGCACAGTTAGCCTGTGTGGATCTAGGCTATGAGCATGCTGCAATGTTGAAGCCAGACCTTACTGATTCTGTAGGCCAGTTTATTACAAGCATTCAATGTCAGGATTCTCAAACTAGCCTATCAGACTGCAATGCTTATTACAGTTTTTGTGATGAAGGTCAAGTCCGTATTTTGTGTTACAAAACTGATGTCAGTGGTGAGTTACATCTTCATTTCACTGCTATTTCACTCAACCGTTTCAAGTTATGTATTTTACTATCAAGTTACAATGAGCAAGCAATGACCAAACTTCATCAGTTTTTGCTGTTCATGCATTCCTCATAAAATTTTGACTCAATCAGTTTATGACTGTTTCCAATGGAAACACGTGTGTATCAGAGCAAACAACTGATTGTCATGGACGAAAATACTCTGACAAAGTACATCAGCCTGGAGATTCTTCCTTTTTTTTTTTATTATTATTATTATTTTTTTAATCTAGCTTGTTAGGAACCGGGATTTTTTCATGCGTATATACATGCTACACTCAATATTAATGAATCGGAGTCTGGATAGGTTTTTCATAATAAACCAGTATTGGTTTGAACAGTATTTGAAATAAGAGGAACTATAGATGCATACACTCAAAATCACTCTCAACTCCTTGTACAACAGCAAACAACCCACAGAAGTAAATTCATTTCCTAATGTCAGAAATTAATTTCTTAAAAGTCATAATTCTCAGTCTGATTCTAAGCTTTAAATGCTAAGAGTTCAAATATCTCCCTGTAACTGCAAGGTATCTCTTATTTTGAAGAACATCATCTTATTTATCAAATTCATGCCAGTGGCTGACACTGACTTAGCTCCTTAATTTTAAAAGCAGAAAGAAACACCCAAATGAAATGTAAATACTTTTCCTCATTGCCAGTGACTGACTATTCAAAGTTTTTTTCTGATATTACTTAGGTCACTTTCTTTCTTTTTTTTTTTTCTTTTTTTATTTTGCACCTCTCTTTAGCAAATTATGTGTCTGTTCACCATTCATATTTTTCTACTTGTATTTCATAGATGTAAATCAGTGGACCGTAGGCATTGGGGAACTGACTCAGGATTTGTTTGGCAAGTACAGAGGGGCTGTCTGTTCTCTCCATCTGCAAAATGATGATGCAAACCATATCTGTACAAAGAAAGGCCATCGCTCAGGCAGAGTACTTGGATCACCTCCTTTCGGTGATGATGAAAAGGAACCTGTGTGGTTTGGTGACCTGGATTGTGATGACCAAGGACGTTGTAACTTTCAAATGAATGTATCACAAAGTTGCTTTGTGCAAAAACATTCAGTGGGAGTATTATGTGACAATTCTGCAGGTAACCATTACTTATCTGATTGTGTTTTATCTCAAGTCAGTCATTCTCTAGATAAAATTATACTTATAACACATTTTTTGCATAAAAGTAATGATAAGTGCTTAAAAACGGAAGGAAAATCTGTAGGAGAGTTAAGAAAATCCTGTTGAATTAAGAATGAGAAATTAAAAGGAAAGAACATGTGATTTTTCATATTGGTCCTTGGTAAAGAGTATCACATTAACATTTTTCATAATTATTTTAAGATGGAATCAAGATTCGTCTCATGGACCGAGACCGTGAATCAAAAATAGCTGGACGTGTGGAAATATTTGCTGAGGGTCAGTGGGGTACAGTGTGTAACAAATATGGTGGTCAAACAAAGGGTCGAGTTCTGTGCAAGGAGCTTGGATTTCAAGATGGAAGTGTACTGCAAAGACATTCTGCAGATACACCACTACTTTTTGGAAATGGAACAGGCCAGATCTACTTGATGAATGTCTCCTGTACACACGAGGATACTTTGTTCCTTGGTTGTCGTAATGCTGGTTGGAAGCAAACAGATGGTTGCACTCATAATGATGACTTAGAGGTTCTGTGCATTAATACAGGTAATGTTCCTTACAGAAAGTATTTATTCCCTTTTGAAATGGTCTGCACATTCAATTTTCAAAGGAGAATAATACTAATCTCCACAACCAGAAAAAAATGTATAAAGTTGATTTTTATACTTATTATTTTGCTAAATAACTTTAAATGCACAATAAACTCCTAGGATCTCTGAGTGTCATCTGAAATGAAAGATTATGAAAAATGATTATGAGGTACAATTTTAATGTTTTGATAATCTGAAATTGAACCATCTGTTTAGTCTATGGAATTAAGATAATTTTTATTGATCTCTGCTTTGAAGCCACAATCAAGGAATGATTTACAAGGATGGAAGATCATCGCTCAGGTCTTCTGAATCTCAAAGCGGCATATTAATAGACGTTGGATTGGAAAAAAAATGACACAGGCAAAACTGCACTGAATAGTAGATTAGTAAGACATGACTGAGTGAAATCAAGAATGATTGAATTTTAATAACTGTATTATGTGATATAAAAGAGGACATTGAAGAGATTGAGAAAAATGAATTTGAAGTACAAATGACTGTAAACGCAAGCATGCAAAAATGATACAGCTGAAGATAAAGTAGCTTTGGTGACTTTTGATTTCAGAACGTCTCTATCCTAATCAAATTGCCCATTATGGAGCTGTGGCCATAATGGACAGAGGAGCATCTCACCTAGTTTGCTCGGATGGCTTCACAGACACCGAAGCATCTGTTCTTTGTCGATCTTTGGGTTATACACAGGGCAAGGCAATATGCTGCTCTGCATTGTATCTCATCAATGAATTGGTAGGACCCTTTAAAACATTTCATGTTTTAAATAATAATTGTGCTTCATTTAGACTGTGTCTCATCAACACACAAAAAAAAGATGAATGCCATATTTAAGTATTGAATTTTTCATTTTTGCACGTAGGCCTACATTAAATTCTTGGATTCGTAGAGATTTCTCCTTTTGACAGTGTATTTCAATTTTGAGGTAGCTTGAATGAAACACTTGACATTTTGTTTATATCAACTTCACCTGTCCATTTCAAATAACTTTAAATGCACAATAAACTCCTAGGATCTCTGAGTGTTTGTTAAAAAAGAAATCTAAGATGTCTTTGTATGATTCAAAATTTCATATCCTTAAATTAGCACAGATTGATAAGATATAAGGGAATAATTGATGTGTATAGTAATATAGCAACTCTATCAGTTGCTAGACACATCTTGTAACCCTTATAGAGATTTTTCAAGATTATTAGTTATAGCCATGACTGACATTTATGAATATGATGCTCTATCTAATGTTTCTGCCATAGCATATTGTGGTAATTTCATACCTTTAACATCTCTTTTTATTTTAACAGGATATACAGTTCAGTAAGTTCAGCTGCCAAGGAACAGAGGACAAATTACTAGACTGTGCTCATGAAAAGAGCGGAGAGCTGGATGCATGTCCTTCTCAGAAATTTGCATCCGTTGCATGTTCAACAACTCCTTCCACTGGTGAGAGAAATATGTAAAACAGCACTATTTCCTCCATTATATCATAAAAAGTGTCTGGACTGTGAGATGAATACATGAAATAATGAAAATCATTTTTTTGCCACCATCTGTTTGTAGCTGTGAATATAATTTTAATCATGAGAGTTGTTCCACATATTTGTCTTTAGTTATTTTATTATCTCATGAAGTATCTTAGACCCTATGAACAAAAATGTAGATCATTGTTTGTATGAGGATGGATAGACAAGTGAGACAATCTCTCATAACTATTTCTCTTTCAAACATGAGATGGAAATAAAAACAAAACACATATGACTATGTAAGTGGTCTACAGAAACACTGGGTCAGGATCAAAACTGGAAAAGACAAAGAGACAAGTGTTTTTACTGTGATCTGCTACATAATGCAGATTGGAGATAGCTCATTAAAGATAACTATCATGAAAAGATTTTCTGATATTCTATAACTCAGTGTCTCTCTTGTAACTTAACTCTTGAGGATAAATTGATACAAGA
Organism: Peronia verruculata; assembly: GCA_038406235.1. NCBI lineage: Eukaryota > Metazoa > Mollusca > Gastropoda > Systellommatophora > Onchidiidae > Peronia > Peronia verruculata. Next base: position 11,516 of record JBCAUA010073754.1, read on the forward strand.
TGAATTTGTGTGATAAGAGGTCCTAGTACATTGATGCTACATGAGATAGAAGTTTTAACACATTAAGGTTATAGTAACGAATAATTTGAACCAATTTAATATTTTTTGGGTTCACGAAAAAAAGACAGTAAGGGTAGTATACATTTATTTCGTTAATGTAATTTTTTTTCTCTTTGTACCAGATATCTCACTGGTGATTGAACACATTCATATGGGAAAAATCCTTCTGGAGCAGTATGATCTGAGAGGAGGAATTTGTTTTGAAGGATTTGATCATCAGGATGCACAGGTCATTTGTCGCCAAGCTGGTTTCCATACAGGCATAGCATTCTCAGAGAATGCTGAAGGTGTGCCAGTGGTTTGGACATCAGGTCTACAATGCCAGGGATCAGAATCAAGGCTTCAAGACTGTCCCAACTTGCAGCTTGATGGAACTCCTTACTGCAGTGCTGTAGCCAGTGTGAGGTGCTTCCAAGAAAATGGTAATAACTTTCTGTAGGAAAATGCTGATTGTTTTGCTTACAGCACTGTTTTTCTTACATTTATTGCATATATTAAAATGAAATTAGACAGTTGCAAAAGCTTAGCATCTTGGTAATCTGCAATCTTAGAAAAAAACAACAACAACAACAATAAAACAGACTAAAAGTAAGTAATCAAGGTTATCAGTCAAGGCATATTTGTACAAATGGCTTTGTTATAGGTTGTTAAACTTTATATATGTACTTGTTCATAAATTTTACAAGTTTAGTCACATTCACTTTAAATTGTCTCTGGGATCACTGTTTCAATCTAGCCATATTAATTTAATATCCAAATCTACGACTTTGAACCAATTCTGAAGCAAGTAAATTCAAAAGAACAGAGAATGTGTTCATTCCCTTCATTCTGTTGGTGATCTGATGTTGAATTAATTTCTCCCACAGAGGACAGCAACATCAATGTCCGCTTGATGGAAGGACCCAGTATCAATATTGGCCGTGTTGAGCTACAGATCAATGGCACGTGGGGAACAATATGTCACGCAAGCAGTGTGGATATGGCCAATGAGGCTCAAGTCATTTGCAAACAACTAGGATACAAGTAGGGAAAATAAGAATAAAGAAATGTGTTAGCCAGTAGGCAATGATTTGGCAGGATGCTGTTTTAATTTTGCCACTGTAACTTATGACCAATGAATCTCAATCACTTTGCATACATAATCTTATTAGTTGGTGGAGGTTCAATCAGAATGCTTTAACTGTGATGCACTGTCATCATGCACAATGTTATCAGCCTTTAATTCCAATCTTTGCATCATTCTGCTTTGCTCATCACAAATTTGAATTCCACTAATGTTTTCCCTCTCCAGCTCTTAAATATTGTGAATCCATCTTTTATTTCTGCCTACATTTCTTTCTCTTGTCCTTCATTAATGCTTGTAATACAAGTTTGTTGAGTTCTTTCAAATAAGGGGCTATGAATTGGTTAAGAGGAGTAATCAACAGCCCACAATATATACCGAATTTGTTATCCTTGCTGCATCCAGACTGAGCAAAACGAAGTAAAACAAAACCTACCAACAAACAAACAATTTAACAAAACTGTTCATTTTTACTGTATTTGATTCAGTGAAAAATAGTATATTTTCATAAATGATCTCTGTATCTCACAAATTTGATCATCAAGGAGTTTAAGTTGGCATGTTGCATGAGGAAATTTCAATAAAGTTCATAAAACATTACAGAGGAGGGCAGGCTTTACCAAAAGGGGATTTCGGACCTGGTAAAGGACCGCTCCATCTTCATGGTTTGCACTGCCAAGGAAATGAGTCACATGTGAAGGACTGTCAGATGATGGCTGTGGATAACTCGATGCCAATCTGTTCATATCGTTTTCTTGATATGGCTGTTGAATGTTTCTCACAGGGTACGTAAAATGAACTGAAAAATTGTTTCATGCATCTCTTTTATATGCCAGTGGATACATCTAATATTTCCATTAATAGGTCAATTGGATGCCATTTATAAAACTGCTATCAGAATTTCATCAGCATGTGAATGTATTATTTTCACTTATGTTCCTGTGTTATTCAACTTTTCTGTGTTTTAAAAAAACTTTAAAGAAACATCGGGGTTACAGGGCAGACATAAAATTATTGCCAAATTATGTATCCTTTACATAATCAATCATATATCCAATGAAATAGATTATTAGACCCTTTATGGGATGATATGAACTTTATGAAATAAGTTTATATTGAAAGTCTGGTCATCAGAATATGAGTGAATTATATACAGTGCAGCAAAGTCCGCGACTCTATTTTTGGCTATCAGCCTAAATCTCGCGAAATCCCATTCCTGTATTCAAATGAGGTATTAATCATTCTCGCGAGACCAGAAGGGGATTCCCCTAGGTTCGGGGAAAAACGGTGGCGCAGACTTCACAGCACAGATGATAAGTCAAATGTTATCATAGAAGTCTTTCATGTTTTCTGAAGTTGGGGAGCAGAGATTAAATGACCATATGCATAGTATGAATTGGTAGTATCAATATTGAATTCACCAGTATTTCAAGTGATTGCAGCAACAATTTGAATTTGTACTGTTCTTTTTCTGCTTGGTTGTCCATAGCCAAACTCGTCAATGGACCACCCAGAGATGTCTCAAGGGGACAACTGCAGATTAGTGTCACAAACAATGACGAGTCAAAATGGTACCATGTATGTGACAGCGGCATAACAAACAGAGAAGCCATGGTGGTATGCAAGAGTCTTGGCTATCAATATGGAGTACAACAATGTTGTAATCCGGCTGGACCATTGAGAAATACCCCAGATTTAATAGCATCATTTTCCTGCCCTACTACCTCATCTAGACTGGAAAACTGCAATACTGGTCAGCCAACAGAATCATGTGATTCTGGCTACTTGGCATATATCCACTGTAGTCATGTCTCATTCCAGGATGCAAGTGAGTAACTACATAACCTGATGTTTATGAATAAACTTGAGACAGATATATTATCTCGACTTGTTGCACAGTTATGTCCAAACACTTAGCTGCTTTTCCCATCTTCAACACACATAAAAGTGTGTTGAATGAAAGTAACAAACAAACAAACAGAAGATGAATTCTGTAGATTTTGAAATGTGCCAATGTAAAACCCACTCTGTTGTCTTTGTTTACTCTCAAGCTTTTCAAAGAGCATGTCAGATCCTGGGCTGTCCTTGCATAAATGTGGGATGAAGGCCTTGAGTTAATGACACTCAAAATGTACATTATGTACATGCTCTTTCACCGAGCTGACTGGGAAGTTGTATGATCAGCAAACATAATGCTCATATTTTGTGTTGTCATGAATTTTTCGACTGACAAAGTCTTTAACACTTAAAAATGTTCAGACTTTTATTTTCTTCATTGGAAGAATTTACATAACTTGCATTCAGTAACCCAAGAAATTAATTAATTTTCTATATAATTTATATGGATTGTTGTTTATGTTGTTACATACATGAACTGTTTGAAGGAAATATACAGACACTTAGATGCATTCACACAAATAACATGCCGTAACTTCAGCTTCAGTAACCATATTTTTTTTAAAGAAGATTAAACAACACACTCATTTATCTTTCCAGGCCCTATTTTGAATGGAATGTCAAAATTTGTTGACACACCAAAGGTAGCACGGTATGATACCACAGGCGCAATCTGTGCAGAAGGCTTGAGCAACACAGAAGCTCAAGTCATATGTAGAGAAATGAGCTACAGCACAGGACAACTTGTTGCACCAGTTCGAGCAGAAGACAGAAGTTTGATATTGCTGAAGGGAATGCAGTGCACAGGATCCGAAGATAAGATTGATCAGTGCATGATTCCTACTGATGATAAAGCTGGATCTTGCACTAGTAGGCAAATAGCTCAAGTCATGTGCTTGATCTCCAATAGTAAGTCTTTTCACAATCACAAATACTGAATTTGTAACACTACTGAAATTGAACTGTGCCATGGTTTACCAAAACCAAGTTGTTCCTTGACGTTGAAACTGATTATTTGCTTTTCAATTTGCATCACGCTTTGCTGTCTCACCAAGTGAAAGATAACAATCTACCTTTATGTTGTTATTATTCTATGCTTTTACATATACACCACCTAGCCCTGATAGCTTTAATAAATCGAAATTGGGATCAATGTAACGTTTTTAAATTTTTTTTTGCGCTGAAATGTTGAAATATTTAAATGGAACTGAGACTTAAAGATGTCTTGCTGTTTCACCCATCTAAAACTGTACTTAGATTTATTGTTATGAAATCTTCTTATGTATTTTTGTTATTTTTCCTTCATTAAATTAAAGCTGATGTTGACTTCTCAATAAAGTTAGCAAATCTTTTAAACTTGCAGATTATTTATTTGATCTCTCTTTTTTCCAGCTCCAGTATCATTTGAGATTGGTATTCCCACAACACCTGACTCTGGCAGAGCTGATATTATGGTCAATGGTGGTGCCATGTATATAGCTGATTTTTCACGAGACAATACCCTGGCTTCAGTTTTCTGTCGCAGCATCAAAAACAAAAACTATGCTTTTGGTGAAACTTTTGATCGTGATCTTGATGGGAACGTTGATGGTTCAATGATTCTGATGACAAGTGTGAGTTGCATAGGAAATGAATCCAGTATTTTAGATTGTCAAGCTCGATATCTGCCCCAGTTTTCTTCACTCAATGCGGAGAGTCTGATGTATATCACATGCCACGAAAACAGTAAGTTATTAATTTGTTATTGTTCAATGCCAATGTCCTACTGTTTGTCTTATGATAAGAGACATGAGTGCTGATGAAAGAAAAACAATTAAAAAATATCTGAAATTTTTGCAATGCGCTGTTTTAATAGTTAACATTAACAACTTATGACTAGAGGCCTCATTTCAATCACATGCATGAATCTATGATCCATTCCTCAGTGGAACTTCTCCAAGGCCCATTTGGATCACAGACATCTGGAATATTGACCATCTACAGCAGCAAATTTGATGAGTTTGGTGCTGTTTGCACAAGAGATTTTGGAAAAGAGGAAGCAGGTACAAGTCGTGTTATAATTTGAGTAGTTGTCCACAATCAAAGCATAATGATCTAAAGAGGCATGGCTTCTTCTTTCAGAATCAGTCAGAGATAATCTGTATTTTAGTATGTTAACAAATATGTTTTGTAAGAAATTTATTGTACAAAAGACATTCTACTGATTGCTGTTGTTGCATTCCTTTTATGTTAGTATTTTGATTGATCAGATGCAGGTCTGTGGAATCACGAAACTGAAAAGTATTTTCAGTACTTATTAATTGCTTTCACTCAAGCACACAGCAGCTCATAATTGTAGATGACAGCTGATTGGCTAGAGGTAGCTAACTCACAGGAGTCTGTTCACTTGCAGTTAACAGTAAAGCTGGGTTGTGCTTGAAAAAATAGGGTCTTGTAACACCCAAGCTTCTCCTGCAGAGAGTCCTGTCACAGTTCGCGACCCACGGATCGTCCCGTGGCGCCAAAACGTTGAGACAAGAGAGAGGACCGCCCTTGCCATCCCCTCTCTTCTCCCAATCGTGTGGCACAGAGCAGCGCATCCTTCCTGCATCAGATGATGCCCGGTTGTCTCGCGTGGAGGTTTGCCTTTTTTCTATTTTTCTTTCAGCCACCCTCCCCCACCATCCCACCCTTTTTAATGTTTATCGCATGAATGAAATGGGATAACATTGATGAAGAAATTGAATGAGGAAAAATTTACGCAAATGTTATTGTCATTAACTTAAAGATGCAGAAAGTATAGTATCTTGTGTTAGCATTTGAAAACAAAAGTATACATTTATGAACAAAGTGTATGTACACGCATTGAAAAAGGGCATTAGGAGCATAGACACACATTATAAACATTACAAAGTTGTAGAGAATAATGATGAATACTTTGCATAGCTCTGACATACAGACATCACAAACAACAGTCTTCTGATCAGTTTTTAAAGTTAGCAGTTTCCAACAAAGACTGCTTTTTAATCGAGGACATAATTATTTACTATGAGTGTTCTGATAGGTAAAATTTAAGGGAAAAAAAAAAAAACGTGCGACAGTTAATCTAAACAAAAACTTCAGTTATTAAACTTACAAAATTTTCCTAATTCAAGTTTCAACTAAGCCTAACTCAAGCGATGCGAAAGTGCGTCTATGCAAAGCAGCAAATCTACTCAAACTGTGACAAAACCTGCAAAGCAGTAAGCCTAACAAACTCTGACAACACGTGTAAAGCAGTAAGCCTAACAAACTCTGACAACACGTGTAAAGCAAGCAAATCATCGTATTAATCAAGCCTTCAGACTCTGAGTGAGAGGTTGGATGCGCCTAGCTTCTATAATTAGCTACTATCTATAAAACACCACTATCTAACACTGCTCGGCGAGGCCGTGCGCTGATCGGCCCAGCGATTCACCAAGACTGCCAGACACAAATTGTAGACCCGGCAGACTTGCTGCAAATCATAAGCCTGTTCTGTTTGACTGGCTTGTCTGATTTGCTTTACTGGAGAGAGTTACAAATCCAGTGTTGTGTTTGCTAACAGGTCCCAGCACTAGACTAGAAATAAGCTTTCACATGATACCAAAACCTCCATATGGTAAAAAAAAATCGACAAAGAGTCTACATCACCGTCTCATTTTGACTGCTTGCAAAACATTTAAAATTTATGGATGGGCGGTGGCAGTGAATAGATCTAGATATCTAGATCTAGACTCTAGATCTAGATCTATTCTTTGATAGATCTAGGAGACTCTAGATCTAGACTCTAGATCTAAATCTAGATCTAGATCTAGATCTAGATCAGATCTAGATCTAGATCTAGATCTAGATTCTAGATCTGGACTATAATATTGTTTTGTTTTTTTCCTCGTGATTTTTCACAAACACTGTACTTACCATTTTCGGTCACCTTGAGTTCCTGTACGGCAATATCACCGACATTGCTAATTGAGCTTCGTAGGAGATTAGCAATATTAGGAACATAAGATGCAATGTAAACAGTAGAAACAGCAGCAGCTTGTCGGATGGCCATTGTGATACTAAATGGGGCCTTTCTACCTTAGATGCTGAAGAGTTCCCTTCATGCTCTGAGTGAAACTGATTGATTTGCTGTTGCGCGGTTGAAATAGAAAAAAACAACAACTGATAGACGAACTGAGAGATTGAGACAGTGACATGCAGAGGCCAGAAAGATCGCAGGAGAGATTGCAAAATCTCCTAATAATGTAAAAGTGGGAACGATATGCAAGTGAATGTATGATTCTTATCATCTTAATGTAGGCCTACTATTAATATTTCTAACATTTTATGACTTGTCATGATTTTGAACCTAGCTCGTTTTACATTGTAAGTGTACTAAAAATGTCTACTTTTGTGGATAGTAAAGTTATCTCATCTTATCGTATATAGAGAGAGACATGTAGGGATCACTGGATATGAATTTGGCTTAACAACATACCCTCTATTTTTAATAAATCATTTTAATTCAAGATTTCTAGTCAGGGAGACAAAACTTGCGTTCCCTCACTGACAATTATATCACTGCATCCTTGACTCAGTTTAAAAGTAATATATTTCTTGTACAATGCACAAATTCATATCCATTCAATACAGCAACGACTTTCACCAATACATTGCTATACATTAGGGCCTTCATTAAAATTCCCTTTCGCCGCTAAAATTGGAGACCTATTAGAATTTTTTGTTATTCCTAGAGTACGGTTTACTCTGATTCACTTTCTTTGGTGAAGCCTGAGCAGGATATATCTATGCAAAACTTTACAGTTTATTTCACTTCATCCAACAATTCCCATCACAGAAAATGATTCAACAGGCAATGAAATACAATGCACTTTGAGAGAACAACACCAACACATTAAATGTGATATATTTCATCCTCTTTTTATTATTTTTTTAAATTTCCCTTTCATTTCCAAACACACACACACACGTACACATATACATGTATTCAGTTTGTGTCAAATGAAAAATGATAGGTAAGAATAAGAATTGCAACTCCATGACCCAAAGTATAGCTAGTAAACGGTTTGCAGAATGTTCAAATGACAGTGAATATTTCGTATGCAGTAATTAGTGGCTGTTAACAATACACATGTATACTTTTGTTTCTTTTTTTTTTTCGTTTTTCATCCAATACAGCTGATATCTATTAGCTTTGGACATTATAAAATCTTAAGGATAACTTTATCTAAGTGAATTAACCTAGATTATAAGAATCACAAGTGTGTTCTGCATCTTTAATGCAAAACAATTACAAAGGATCAGAAACTTGACTTATAATACTTATATTGTCTGCTCTAGGAACCCACAACTTGTGAATATGTCACAACTTCAACTATTTTGATAGTACACCTCACACTATTCTGTAATACAGAATCTGCCACAATTATGCATAAATATGTATCAAACGTGGTAGTAATTATTCTGGCATTTCTTTGCACACCAGTTTAAAGGTTACAGTGTGTGTTTTGTGGTGTTTTATTGTTGTTTTTACGTTACATACGTCTTTCAACCTCCTGATAGAGGTTATCTCGTTGTTGTTGCTGTTTTTTGTTACTTAACGCCAATAACATGAAGACCATAAAATCTTATGTTTAAATTCTTATGTCACTTAACCCATATGTCAAACTGATATACATCATAACTTCAAAGTTCACGTCTCATAATTGCAATGTACAAAACAATGACAATGCATGCATGGTCATGTACTACAATTAAATGTTATGAATGACAATGCACGGGAGGCATCCACATTCATGTAGAAGACAAGTCACAGTCCACAGAATAGAAAGTAAGCTTAACGTGCCACTAATACTACTACTTCTACACAGTCCTTCCCTAATAAGGTCAGAAGCAAAGTACTGACAAGAGAAATGTTTTCCATAGATCCTCAATAAACAATTCAATTATGTACAGTTTTTTTTTTTTTTGTTTTTGTTTTTCTATACTCAAGCAAACAATTCAGATTCCTTAGTGAGCCATGGTGTACAAGTTATTTTCAGAACAATGTCAAAATACAAATTAAAAATAACTGACAATCAAACTGAAACTTTTATGAATATGATGACCTTCAGGTGTGACCTACAAAGATTGCATGGCAAATGAATAGAATTCTACAAAGACAAAAATCCACATGTACGTCCAAACTCTTATCTTGCAAATGAAAAAAAAAAAGATTAATTAGGTGTCTATTCTCTTTTCCAACATAGTCTTCTCACTACTGACCATCAGTGGCATCCTTTAATACAGTTTAATTATAAACCCAAACTGCATTGTATGTTTTCATGGAATGACAAACTTGATACTGTTAGAAAGAAACAAGCATTATTTACATGTGTCCACAAAACAACAATGTATAGATCATTGCCACTTACAATCCTCATGTGCTCATGAAGCCCGGTTACAACAAATATACAATGGAAAATGTTACAATTTCATCACTTTTTCATCTCTTTATCAAACATGTGTTCATTTGTTCAATGGGACAATCTGCTTGTCTTTCGAAATATTTAAGCCTAATGTATAAACTTAGCAAAAGGCAAAACATTGAAAAGGAACAACCCGTCAAAAAACAACAATTTCAGCATTATTTTAAAAAAATAATAATAATAAAGATATTCACAACTGTTTACTTTAACAAATATTTACAATTGAAACAAAAAAGTCGTGTGATAATGTAATTCTGATGCAGTGTATACATTACTAAATAGGCCATGGCTAGCCGGATTTAAGCCCGTATAGTCTAGGAGCCTAGCCAGACGTATTTAGTCCTTGTCATTATCATGTAGCTGTGAAGTTCTATGTCCGCTTCATGTTCCTTTGGGAGAGGGTGGAAGGCATGTGGGTACACTTTCAGCTAAAAATATGCTAATCAGAAAATGACGGTCTAGTTTTATCAAGCTTGACTATTTTTTACTTTTTTAATATCTGAAACATGGATTCAGATCCAGATTCTCTATTTCACATGACAGCACATTCCCTTCAACTATACCCTCAAAAAGACAGAAAAAATACTAATGTTCTGTCAAGAAGACACAAACACACACACATTACAAGGAACAGGAAAGAAAGTATACAGATCTACAGACGTGGACATCTTGGAGCTGGAGATGAACCCTTCACTCTCAGTGGATGATGTATGCAAGAAGTATAGCAAAAGCATTCCCCTCAATTAATCCCTCAAAATTGTATATTTTTTATAAACACAAAAACTATGTCAAATACATACACAAATGTTTATGACTAAAAAAAAAAAATTTTTTTTTTTAAAGGCATGGCTGGAATTTGAACCCAAGTTTATCAGAATATCAGTCTTGTCGCATATTATTTCGGCACAGACAACTGTCAGCTCTTGGTAAAAATCAACATTATAGTACTATAATCCAAAAGAATAATTGTTGCCAATAAGTCTAGCTAGCCACTTTGTCCTAAGTATCTCAAGCTGTATCTTTAATTTAGGCAAATACTTTCAAAATAAGAAATGATTTTCTATTGTTCTGCCTTTTTAACTGTTAACTCTGGAAAGCTACAATTCAGGTGACTGGAAAGCTACATTTCAGGTCAGTGAAATAAATTTCCTGTGCACACTTCAAATTCAACATGAAGAGAATCTAAGGCATGTCAAAGTTTTCAGTGAATGGCTTTACTGGAAGGGTGATACCACAAGACAAAGAAATGGACAATATTTTTGTCACACAGGACATGGGGTCTAAGAAACAGGGTTTCATTCAGCAGACCCCCCCCCCCCCCCTTCCCTCAAAAAAGATTTCCAGATTTTGCTTTTTCTTTCGTGTGAACAAGGCCTCTTCTTTTCTATGTGTACCGGGATCTTTTTTACATTCCTGTCAGACTGCAGATGTATCTATCGACATATGTCTAGATGTCCATATATCCAAGAATCAAAATCACACTCTAAGTACGGAAACCAAGCTTAGCCAACCAGTTTGAAAACTTCCTGAATGATGTCCATGTCCATAAAGCGAGCAAAGTACATGTAAATATGTGAACATGAGGGAACAGTTTATTTCCACACTGAGATATTAACTTATCCTGACTTGTGGCAAAATATCAACAATGCATGGTATTTACATATTATTATATATGTCAGGGAAAAAAAAAACTAAATCACATTTCAAGAGTTTGTTCTTCCCTTGACCAAGTCTACACATCAAGGGTGCCCTTCTTCACAATAGGAAGTTGACAGGCATCCTTTCATTAGCTGCTGACAAGCAACAGGTATCTTGGGGCAAAGGGGGTGTGGCATGACCAGTTGCCATGTGGAGTTATGGTTTTCACAAAGTAATAATGAAGACGCTGATGAATGATAATGGACTTCTCTTTCGTCTATTCCTTGAGTTTTTACTTCATAGTAATAAAGATGATGATGATAATGACTACCATAACAGAGACTTAACATGAGTATTTCACTTGTAGGCTATATTTTTCACCAAATCTAATAATCTGCTAGTGATCAGTGGCCATTTTTTTCTTGAAATTATTAACTATGATGCTGATGAAATTTATAATAGTGATGGTGATGATAATAGTCATAATAGTAGTCGTGAAAATATGAAAATTATTATGATGCTGATAATCACAGCAATAAATTATTGTTAAATAGCAGTGATACTAGTCATAGCCTGTGCAACATTTGAAACTGTTAAATTATCAATTTGCAGTGAAAGGCGTACAACATAATCTCATCAATCATAACGATAACATCAGACATTTCACCAAATATAATTAAACTGTTAGTTGTTAGGCCCACTTCACTACCACAGCTAGGCCCTGATGATCAATTTCTAAGATAAACATGAGATGTTGTTCTACAGACCATGGCCAGACATGCCATTAAGTCAGTAATAATGACATTTAATATGAGAGGCTGAGCAAAAATAAAAGTATCGAGACAAGAGAAAGATCCAATGAAATTAAACACTCTTTGTTCATTAGAATTAAAAAAGGATGTTACATAACGAGATGAATTGACAACTGGTCACAGCACTAAACTAAATGCTAGAAGTGGACACCAGTTAAGTACCCATGGAAAGAGAAACTATACAGCAAAGCAGTTTACTTGGTATGTTCCTGAGACAAAAGAAAACAAAAATTGTAAATCTAAGTAAACCATCTCTGAAGCTCTGCTGCAGTTTCCACATCATGGGAGAAAAAACTAGTGCCCTTTACCGTCCTCATCCTCCTCCTGCCATTGGTGGGGGTCCTGGCGCTGAAACATGAAAGAAATAGATGTGAGAGAATAAATGGAGACTTAGTCACCCAACTGAACAATTTAATCATTGTATTATATCTAACTCAAGCCAGCCTATCTTCACAAATCACGACGGCCAAGGATTGTTATCTGACTCCAAAAAAGAGAGAATACTAGAAGGATGAAAACTTACTGAAATGTCTTTGAGACAACCAGATTCATGGGCTATCATCCATATTTCCTACTAAGACTCAGTGTGTAATTTCTGGCAAGTAATGGCATCCAATAATAATTTCTATTCATTTAAATTTGTTTTTGAACCAATTTATCACTGATAATTTCCAATAATCTGAACAAGAGGCTATCAGCAAAATTTATTAGCTATCATAAGCATGCACTAGGTGGCTTCTTTTGATTCACATGAAAGAATTTGAGCATAATACAATGTATCTACTGAAGTGGAGTGAAACGACAATGAAAAAAGAGGGGTGTAACAAATACAAAACCCTTGATGTGAGAGGTTTCAATTTTTCAGCATATGGAAGTGGTTGATACGACCTTTCACGACCAATCCGGAAAAATAAAATATGCCACCCTAAGACTTACCTCCTGCTCCTCGACCACCAAATCCACCCATTCGCCTTCTCGGACCACCACTACCACCACCACCTCCGCTGAAACATAATTTAGGTATCCACATTTATTTATAAGGATAGTGAGATATAGGAATAAATTTCATGATTTCTTCTGTTTTCCCACATAATACCATGCATGACATAAAATAATATCTAAGGTTTAAACTACAGTCGGAACCATTTATAACAGGACCGCTTATAACAGAAAATCACTTATAACAGGAGCATCGCCAATCCCCATATCCACTCCTTCTTTGGCATTAGTAAAATATTATCTCATATAGCAGTAGTCCGTGACAGTCGAATCTCTTATAACAGGATATTTGTACCGCTAAGCGCACACAATATAGCCCACCTGTACGCCTAGCGGTACTTCAAAACTGCC
>JBCAUA010073755.1:0-10949 GCA_038406235.1 Peronia verruculata
TGAGTGAGTGAGTGAGTGAGTGAGTGAGTGAGTGAGTGAGTGAGTGAGTGAGTGAGTGAGTGAGTGAATGAGTGAATAACTGGTAAGGCTGGGAGGAAAGGAGAATCTATGTATGTAGGAATTTTCCTTTCTTTTTCTCTTTCTCCCTCTTTCCCTCTCTTTCCTTCTATCTCGCTCTCTCTCTGTCTCTGTCTGTCTCTGTCTGTCTCTCTCTCTCTCTCTCTCGCTCTACTAGCTTCGTATCGACAATATATCTATTGTAAAATGACCAGCACCAGTCTATATAGTTATATTTGATTTCCATCCTACAAAGAGTTTTTCCTCCCGAACGTTCTGAACGAATATTACAGCTAACAATGACATCATGGACTACAGTTAACTGTGTCCCGTTATTTCACACTAAAGTCTAGCACAATTTATCTCTCTCGCGTGTCTTCACACACTCCTACAAACTTCTAACTCAGCCATATTTAACCCTAGAAGTGTCAAAAGAGGTCGAGCTGTTCCAAGCCTTGCTTGTCCAATTTTATTATTTCTGACTTTTGATATAACATATATCATACTTTAATAAGATATTCGTCTTACATTACCATCTTACAAGACTGTCATTTCTTGAACAGTGAATACATACGATTTTGGAGACATAAGTACTACTGTGATATCCCTCTGACACTGGTAGGGTTAAATGAACCTGTAGGATTAGTTCTCACATGCGTCATGTAAAAACGCAAGGTTCGTTCATGTCCTTTGTACGTGAATGATTTTCTTAATAATACACACCCCATGAAGAAGATGCTCGTGTTTTATTTTGATATGGAAAGACATTTCCTGGTCTCAAAACACTACGATTTACATGTATAGAGGCTTCATGGTTGTTTTAGAGTAAGAAGGCTCTTGACATTTGACTGGTTTAGAATGTGGCTGACCCTTTAGTGCTTCAGAATAAGGTTATAGGCAATTGAATTATTAGAGCATCATGGGTTCTTGAGTACATCAGGATATCGTGCATTGGTTCTTGGGTATTTTAGAGTGGAGGTTTGTTGGCTATAAAATTATCTAGGGCAGTGGTTCCCAACTACCCAAAAGCTTGAAACCCGCGCCTCCCCCTCCCCCTCCTTCCCCCCTCTCCTCTACTATAGCAACTTGATTTACAATTTATTTTCTGTGATGGAGAGGGAAAGAAACAGTGAAACAAACAAACAAAAACAAAAACAAAAGATGCAAGAGCATAAAACATGTAATTGATCAGTTGAGCAAAGCTACGCGACCCCGCCCCCCCTTTTCCCCCTCCCCCCTCCCGGCCAAGGTTTTCTGACCCCTATGGGGGGTCACGAGCCACCGGTTGGGAAACCCTGATCTAGGGTATTGTTAGGTCATGAGTAGGCCCTCTTTGGGAGAATAATAATGATAATAATAATATTGTGGACACATTGAGGATAGGGGTATGAAAGCGTTTCCACCCCTCATTTGACATGATCACACATAATATTGAAACACATAACACAATAGTGTTATGTTATTTTTTCACCACGGTTGTGGACAGCTGAGATAACCACCACTATAGGAGGTTGAAAAGCTTATAAAAACCATAACCATTTGACATGATTGAACAGGCCTAGTGTTTCTGGCCGTGGTGGATAAACACGTGAATTAGGGTTCATTACGATACAGCCCTATTTTGTATAATGTCGAAATGTTCTGACATCACAAGGTCTGAGGTTTATAACCCTTAATAATGCTACTCACTCCGTATTAAGCAACGTGCCAAACGAAGCCATACATTAAAGATTCTGCCATATCTCAAAATGACTAATAGAAGCACAGTTACGGGGATCATCGTAAGTGTATGGTTAGGTGCATGCAGGTCGACCATCAACTCACGTCGTGGACCTCGCTGGTTCGAGTCTCGGATCCTACCATCGGGGGATGGGAAGATTTCGAAAACACATCAGAACCTGTATTGTTTTTCAGTGACTCAACGGTTCCGGCTTCTTGAACAGAGAAACCTGACGTCCAGCCTTCTCTGACAAGGGCGAATATATTTCCGAGGTGCCATGTATACGTTACGCACGTTGGAAGGTGAAAATCGGATAAAGAGTATGCAGAGACGCCGCTGTCTGGGCAAAATTTCTGAAATCCAGATTTCTTCCATGAAAAATTGCAGTGTATTTGTAAATGATGAGATTATGCGACTTAGATTTCAAAAAGTGGTTTATACTATGTGAAGAACTAAACGCTTAAGGTTGATCATCGCCGTGGTCAGCTTGTCGGAGTGAATGAGTTAAAGTACCCAGAGAAAGTCTTAGTATTGGAATGTCAATGTTTCTGTAAATGATGTTATTCATGATGAAGAAAGCTTAGATCTAAATAACGACGACTGGACGAGATGAATATCATATGACTTGATTAATATTAGATTTCACCTGGAAAGTAATTTATATAATATTACAAAAATTTTGAAGGGCGAGTTTTGGTTTCTTTGCTTGTTTGTTCACTTGCTTTGTTTTTGTGTTTATTTTTGTTTTGTTGTTATTGTCGTTGTTGTTCTTGTGGTTGTTGTTTGGTATAATTTTTGTACAGTTTCGGAATACCGTTAGAAGCACAAGTGCACTGTACTGTATGTGTTGAACAGCACAGGATGTGAACGATTCGACTGTTACAGATTACAACTATACAAAGATAACATTTTGCTAATGTCAAAGTAGAAGTTGGCATGGAAATTCACGACGCTTCTGTTAAAACCGATTTCCAGTTGTAAATGGTTCCGATAGTAGGCCTAAAAATTATTTTAGATAACCGATACCTTGACATTTCCAGAATTAAAATGGGGCAGAAAACGACCCTCCTGTCCCCCCCCCCCCATACACAAACAACATAATATTCAGGAAAAGATAACGTGATTGTCCAATGGTATTATTTCAAAACCAGTAGAACCAGAACTTCGGTGACAACACTGAACACCTTCCCCTCCCCTCGGTCTTATTCCCCAACCCTCTCTCTATCCCACCACTCGCATGAAGCAGAATTTTTAAGACATATAGGAAAATTAATGTTGTGCGAAAACATACAAATAGATCTTTATTTCAAGAGCAAATGTTACATTGCAAAACTTAGACCCCTCTTTTTCTTCTTCTTCTTCTTTTTTTTTTTTTTTTTCTGTTCGATTTCCCTTTCTTTCTCTATATATCGTCAATGTACCCTCTGCTATTGTCTCTGGGAAGGGGGTAGCTGAATGTGCCAGCGTGATAATATAAGAGCTATATTGTCCTAAGAGAAATAAATTAATGAATGAAAAAAGAAAGAAAGAAAGAGGGAAAGAAGAAAAGAACATATAAATAAATAAATAAGTAATCAATTAATGAATTATGATAAGTAAATAACAAGTACATACTGAATAGATCGATGACCAGCTAACTTAATGTATAATGAGTGAATGAATTAATTAATAATTGTCTACTAGTTTTTACGTATAAGAAGATTAATTTCACCAACATGTCATGACTAAATTCTGTTCCAACTGCCGCAAGTTTGACGAGCAAAATGTAGGATTTTTCATTTCAACTAATAACTTCTGTAAAGACCATTGAATTTTAGTGACATCGGATGATTCACCTTTGATGTACTTGAAGTTATACGTCCTGTCATGTTCTGGGTTGAATAGGTGTTAGTCGTGACGTTGTAAGTGGTGATCAGGCGGTGGATACAGATGAGACGCACACAGTGGTGAAAAAATAACGACAAGAATCTCCAATGTCGAAACAATACATAATTTATTGCAGGTGCGTGATGATAATACACAGTTCAGGGTAGCTGTCTAATTCCTATTCTACTATCACTCACTTTCTAACTGCGATGACCTCTCTCTCTCTCCTCGAGCCTTTACATAGATGCTGGCCATCTCTTGAACTAGAACCATCTCTCTCTCTCTTTCTCTCTCTCTCTCTCTCTCTCTCTCACTGGAATTTTCCATAAGCCTCTAGTAGTTGCTACAGCATTCTTTCTGGGTCACATCCGGTACAAAAAACATAAAATAGTGACATAGTATACATCATGACGTAATACGCGTACACGGGATCTACACCATTCTGCACAAAATGCGTAGAGAGTATCTCAGATACGTTCGATGACACAATCTCCAAGGGCCAACGTATGCACACACACTTGCATAGGCTCAGTGTATACGATCACGATTTGTTTAATAGTTCATAACGCACACAAGTGTACCCAACATAATAATATATTTAACCATGATTCTTTACACGTCCATTGAGCACTCGACTAGTAGTGCTGGGCTGACGACTAGTGGCTTCTGATTTTTATTTTATTTTTATTATTATTATTTTTTTTTAATCAGGTGAGATTGAGATGAAGGGTAGTGGTGTTATTGTTGCTAAGCAATTTCTGAATGTGCTTCTTATTATTAAGCACTAATGGCGATAAAATATGTATTTATGTATGTATGTATGTATGTATGTATGTATGTATGTATGTATGTATGTATGTATGTATGTATGTATGTGTGTGTGTTTGTGTATGTATGTATGTATGTATGTATGTATGTATGTATCTGTCTGTTTGTCTGTCTATCTGTCTGTCTGTCTGTCTGTCTATGGTAGAGAATCATTTTCAAGTGTTGCTTTTTAAAAGTCCGTCAGTATATTAAAAGCACGCAGTTAATCTGGGGAAACGGCCGAAATGAAAAAAAAAAAAAAAGTTCATAGCGACAACTATTCACGTTAAGAAAGTAACAATTTAGACCTAAATGCAGTACAAGACGAGCATACCGTTTCTTTGTCTTTTGTTACCTTTTTTTTTTTTTTAAAGGCAAACTATAAATTGCTTGTGTCTCTCAGCAAAATGGACTTTACGGCTTTTTTTTTTTTTTTTTGGTTCAACAAACCATGATTGAAAAATTGTGTCTAACCGTGAATGGACCAAGTCTTTCATAAACAAGTTTAAAATAGAAGCCAAGACGATTACAGGAGGAAAAAAATGCTTGAAAATTGAGAGCGAACATCAACAGAAAAGAAAACTTTACATTTCAAAGGTAAAAAAAAAGCCATTTTTTTTTAAAACAGAAAACCTGCCATAGACGTTCTTTAATCTTTCATGGTATGGGAGGCCCTGTGCTGTAAATAACAATGAAAAGTTGTAGCAACGCGCTGGACGGCTGGCTTTGTGGTGTCTGATACAAGGTAATGGGAGGAGAAAGGAAGGGGGCGGACAGGACGTTAGAGGTTACAACCTGCAATATTTATCAGGGGTTGAACGTCACTCTGGTCTCTTGCGTTTGGCCTTCGTGGACAGCTACAAAAATATTAGTATCGTCACGTTACCCATGTTAAAAACATCAGATGGAGTATAAATGGAGAAGAATAAGTCAGGGCAAAAAAATACCCAAAAATTCCTTCTGATCACACTTGGCGGGCCTTTACAGCCCAGATAATTCAACTTTTTTAGAACTGAGGAGGTGCACTCGTTCTAAACAGTAGACAGGTAATAGAATGGCAAGATAATTTTCGATCGATAGGGTTTTCCTTAGGCAATAAACAACAACAGCAACAACAACAACAACAGCAACAACAACAACAACCACACACCACACACACACAACAACAACAGAAGCAGCAGCAGAAGCAATAATAATAATAATAACAATAACAACAACAGAAAACTTGCACTATGCATATGTTGACTTTTAAATAATATTGATGATGGGTGGCGTGCAAATGATAGCTTACTAGATTTATACTCTGATACTATAATAGTTTATCTTGTTATCCGCCTTTGAATCGGTTGTTCATGATTTACATAGATATAAAATCGCCAAGAATGTATTGTCACCAGTTTGAATCAAAACATCAGGGAGCTTGTGGAATATTTGCGCCAGTCTGTGAAAATGAGATGGTAACATCTAGTCCAAGGATTGAATGCTCGGAACCAAACGCAGTCAAAGATGTGACGACCTCACAATGTACACACAAACAAAACCTATAAGCCCTATAAAGAAACACGTCCCTGCTGTTTGTTGTGGGCTACCGCACGCTGTGTTGGGAGACAAAAATGACTCTTTACAACAGCGACATAAACAATAGCAACAACAACACAAGAGGAACAATAATAGTACACACAATAGCAAAGACAACGACAAAACAATAATGGTTACAACAATCCCCCCCCCCCCCCCATAAAAAAGCAACAACAGTAACAACAACATCAATGATAACAACGATAGAAAAAGTTTTGACAAAAATCAACGACAACGGCAATCATAACTATAAACAATATAATCAATAACAAAGTACAGAACGTCAGTGTCCTCATCCTTTACTTTTTATTTTTCTTTGATTTCTGACATTTACTCACACGGACGTGATGAAAGTTCTCCAAAAATGTGCCAGGACATCCCATGAGGATAAGGCCTACGACCTACGGTCTTGTTCTTCCCGAGAACTTACGGATATAAGAAAACACTTAGGTTAACCTTATTCTCTTCGATGAAGCTTCCTTTGTTTCACTGCATCCTACTTAAGACATAAATTATTGCACAAAAATCATTACTGGCTCTCAGTTTTTTTTTAACTTATGGGTGTTTCGGAAATATACGTATATAAGTACATTGATCTCTCGATTCATCCTGTAAAACCCAAAGTAACTTACAAAACAAAATGATAGTATGTATCCCAAATTGGTGTTGAATTTTGATAAAAGTACTTATAAAATCATTGATGCTGATTGAATACCGGTCTGTATTTAAAAAAAAAAAATATCTGTGCTGTTCTAAATTTATTCTCTAATAATGATATCCAACGATATCGCTTCAGTTTTCTGAGGCCACTCTTAATCATATATCGTGTCACGCCTGAATGTAAAGTGTTACTGATTGTATCCCTCACTAGTTCTGAGTGAATAGCTTACACTTTCAACAAACAGTTTAGATCTAGTTCAAGACGGAAATTAAACTTCATCTTATGAGACATCTTTTTCCTTGTAATTCTCATACATTTAAAGCTTTCTCTTCTTGCCTGTTGTCTCGTCGACATGCAGATTACCAGAATTCACTTTTATTTTTACTTTCATGTGTTTGATATCTACACTCCTACATTGCAGGATCCCCACGTGAAAAGTTATCTCACAGTAAGTATTACGCTTCAAACGTTTCATAGCTGATTGGATGTGACTATGAGCAAACACAACAAAAAATGCTGTATCAGTTGCAACAAAATCACAGACAACAAACTGCCTAGACAATCACAGAACAATTTCTGAAATAATAAATTAACACAATATAGTAAATAACACAGAATGTCTTACAAAGCCGGCCTGTGGTTAACTTCCCACACAGAGACGAACAAGAAAACAAATGATACATCAATAAAAGGATCACGGAACAAAGAGAATAATTATAAAAACAGAGGCAGCAGAGGGACTTTGTCTCCGGGGGAACAATGTGTGTTTGTAATCTAAGGACTGCCAAAGGAAAATAGAGAAAATCGATTGTTATTTGGAAGTTGAAGGCGGCCATTCAAACGCATACAATGAATGAGGTTTGACGATGACAATAATGCTAGCAATTTTTAAAGCATCACAAGCACATAATTGAATCCTTGTTAGGAAGACTTCAGTAGCTGTATCTTCCTGGAAGGGTAATTTGAACGACCGTCTGTAGATCACTAAGATCATAAAGGCAGAAGAAGATTCAGTAAAAAAAAAAAAAAAAGTGCAGACCCAGTAAAGCTGTTCATAATGATGCCAGGATACCCAAGCCAGCCTACAGAGTTCATAGTCTTGGTCGAGAACGACTCCCTTGAGAACTGTGAGTATCCGTGAAGTATGCTTCCTATACTTTGCTGAACTCTTGTCTAAAACGACGAGACCGTGCACACATACTATGACCCTTGCAAAGACAGTAATTAAATTTTAATAATTATTCCACTAGTGCAGCAATTAACCTTTTTATTGACGAATACGCATAACATCCACCATTCCTTTGTTTCCTAATATCAAAATCATCCTGCTGGCTGGTGAAAACAGGACAGTCCAAGTGATTGCAGAGGAGATATTCTATTTTTGCAGATTAAAAGTAGAACTTGATCGGATCTACGACTTTATTGATGAGTTCTCAACATTGAGGTGTGACGGTCTTGTCAGTTTAAGGGTTAAAATAGCCTACTTATGAGAAAGTGCCTTAAAACGGGACGGCCCTCGAAATAATTATTGAAAAATTGTTACACATGATTTTTATCTCTTAGGTTCATCTTTTACTTTGTTCGTCATTTTTTTTCTCTTTTCTTTTCTCTTATTATTTGTGTTCTTCCATGAAGATTGCTGAACTATGATTGCTCCAGGAAGGCTTTAAACTATCTAAAACAACAAGGAGACGATACACACATACTGTGACCTCGGAAAAAATAAACCTTACTTACTGTTTAATTAGTTCAGGGCCCTAAAACAGTGCGGATTGTTTTTTAATCAGCGCTGTTACTTCCCTTTAACAGACACAATGATTTTCGAAAAAAAAAAAAAAAAACTGTATAGAAGAAAGAACTCACTTCTCTCCTTATTATTTTGAAAACTGATCTCAAATGTTTTTGCTAAATTAGTATGATATGAAGAGAACAGCTTTTTGTGTATCTTTTAATAATGGACATTTCAAACAAAGAGTGTGAAAGTAATTCTCTCTCTCTTCTGCTTCTTCAATACCCTTGTGCCTGGCAAAGGGAAATGACAAGAAATTGCTCTACAATCTTCGATTGCTTTTCCCCCAGTTTGTCATTTTTCGTACAGACTTTTGGCATGCATTTCCACTCATACAAGTGGGCACACATTGACATAATTCTTTCTTCCTTTCCTCCTGTCTTATTAACCATTGTTTTATTTTTCTCTTTTTAAAATCTTTTCGATCGTTTGTTTATGTTATCTTGCCCTCTGTGTGTATATATCGTTTATCTATCTTCTTTATTTTATCTTGCCATTTTTGTATATTATTTATCTTCTATCTATCTTGTTTATTTTATTTTGCCCTCTTTGTATATTGTTTATCTTCTGTCTATATTGTTTATTTTATTTTGCCCTCTTTGTTTATTATTTATCTTCAATCTATCTTGTTTATTTTATCTTGCCATCTTTGTATATTGTTTATCTTCTATCTATCTTGTTTATGTTATCTTGCCGTCTTTGTTAACTTTGTATATTATTTATCTTCTATCTGTCTTATTTATTTTATTTTGCTCTCACTCACCCTATCTTTCTCTCTTTCTTTCTTGTTTTAATCCTTCACAGCTTAGTGTGGCATTTTGTACTGAAAGACAGAATAACAGTTTTCGAACCACTAAAAGATTAGAAAAGTGTCACGTCACGGCGAATGAAATCAGTGGGACGTAATGATGCGGCTTTGTTGACAAAGTTTGTTATATTTGCTTGAGTTTCATTGGTTACTTTTGGACTGTAATATCACAGTATAGAAGGATTGTAGTTAAATATTTTTTTTCTTACCAAAGTAAAAATTTATTTTCATTGACATCATAATTCTGTATATAAACATTTCACCCGACAGCGCCACTAACAGCTACCTTTCTCTATGAAATAATTACAGTCACTTGATAATGAAAGGGCACAGTTTGTACAACAAATTTGAAACATGTATGTCAAAGGATGTTGAACTCAACACTGAGGTAAAGCACTGTTACCATGATTTTGTTTTGTCTTGTAATTTATGACGGTTTCTAGAGGGTTAACAGTTATTATTAAGCAGTGCTTTTTTAAATTTTTATTCGGCCTACGCTGACATTTCAAGCTCAAGAAGTCATTTATTTTGTTTCAAATCTGCCCTCTTTATTCTTCAGCACTCAGGTTTTCTGCGGAGCAGCTTTAGGAGAATATAGAACAGTTATTGTTCTCTTCCCACGCTGAACACTACACCTTGCAAAAGGACATCAGAATAACATTGGCTAAGTTTGGTTTGACAAGTAAAGGAACAGGAATCGCCTACTTAACAATTCCACGACGTCACGGATTAGAACGGAGAATAGTGTCATTCGATTGTTATTTAACTGTCCATGTAACGATATCGAGCGTTTGAAAACAGGGCTGGTGAAATAGCGACATAACAACAGTTAATATAACAAGGACACAATCAAAAACAGCTGCAGGAATAACAATATCATTTCATGAATTTAAGATTAGTCAGTATGACCTGCAGCCAAATTTGTTCCCTCTATTGGATATAATAGATATAATATAAACGTGGTAAAGAAGGGAAAATCCTTTTTTTTTAAAATTTTTGTTTATTTTGTTATCAACACTGAAACATGAGTAAGAGAAAATTGTGAAAAAAAAAAAAAAATCACATTTTGATGACTTTTTGTTTCTTCTCATCGTGATAATTTTGTTAAAAATTATATCTAGTTTGCCGCACCTCTTTCAATTTACATGAGCCAAAGAGATGTTTCATTTCTTTGAAATGCTTTTACTTAACATTTATCAATTGATAATAACTTAGCTGGCTCGAAACAAAAGTGGCCTTCTTATGACAGAAAAGCACAATCACTGAAACAACAACCACTGTAATAGCAGCATATCGGTGGTGCTGGTAGAACAATGGTTTGGTCATCGGACTCGTGATCAAAAGTTCCGGCTTTGTATTCATGGGAAAGACAATTCACGCACATTTCCAGGCTAGATCCATGTTAAATAGGTGTGCGACTGAAGACAGGCAATGGTGTTGTTAGACTGATAGGGATTTGAGCACATAACTTACTGGGGATCTAAGAATGTAAATTTAAAGGCGTCTCTTTTCGGTCCGTAGAGGTAATAACAGATTGTAAAACACTTAAGAGTATGTTCCCCGTGTGGATGTAGGGTGCTTTATAAATCATCTCTATTATATATTTTGTCGCGTTTAAAAAGAAGAAAAAAAAAAGATGATAGGGATTGAGAGGGGGGGGGGC
>JBCAUA010073766.1:0-10949 GCA_038406235.1 Peronia verruculata
GAACTTATTTTACCTAATCAGTATTGAGTTTTTTTTTGTTTTTTTTGTTTTTTTTTTTTGTTTTTTTTTTCCTTTTTTTTTTTTTTTTGTTAGTATTTAATTAATGCGAAGATTTTTTTTTTCTCCTTAAATACTAGGGAAACATTATTAGAGGGGCACTATAAACAAGCAATTATGAACCGGAGCTCACCACGAACTTGAGATTTCTATTGACTCAGGTCATTTTGTAGTTTGCCATATATGTATATATATATACTAGCAGGGTACCCCACAGCCTCCGTGGGAGGTCTTTTAAAATATATAGTCCTGCGATTTAAATTTTTTGGCTAGCATGCGCACCTCGATGCTGATATTTTGGTTCATTAAAATGAATATCACTCAAAGAAAACTTGTTTTGAACGCGTCCCGCACGGAAGTGATGGCGGACAAAGTGAATGATAGTTCGGCATTAAAAAAATAAACTAAAACAACTCCGTAAATTCAATCAAAATAAAGAGTAGCCTACAACAGAGTTGGATATCAGTTGTCCACGTCTGTAATTTTATTTGAATTTTAAATGCCTGCCGATTCCGGCTTTATTGGACCATAAGATAAGTGCCACGCCCCCCCGATCGTTCTTATTATATAGATTGTCCCGAAGTTTGGGCAGAAATAACAAAATCGTGATTTTGTTGTTGTTGTTGTTACTGTTGCTGTCCTTGTTGTTCTTGTTCTTACTATTGTTGTTGTTGTTGTTGTGGTGGTGGTGGTGGTGATGGTTATAGTGGTAGTGATGTTTTTCGCTTCCACAAACATGACTTAGGCAGAGCATTATTGACACGTTTTCAATTTGAACCGTCTCTGTTATTTCTCCTTGGAGAGAACACTGGAGAGGCGATAAAAGTAGAGTTTCAATTATACCAACATCCCTTTATTGTTCTTTTTCTTGTTGCCATTGGTGTTGTTGCCAATATCTTTACTGTTGTTAGTGGCAGTAGTTTTATCATTGCTGTTTTTCTTATTGTTGTTGTTGTTGCTGTTGCTATTTTTGCTGTTTCTGATGGTGTAAAGTCGTCGTTGATGGTGGTGGTATCGTCGCTGTTGCTGTTGTCGTCATCGTTGTTGTAGATACTGTTGCGATAATTAGTTATATCATTAATATCATTGCTGTTATTGCTATTGTCGATGATAATGTTCTTGTTGTTGTTGTTGTTGTTCTTGTTGTTGTTGTTGTTGTTGTTGTTGAACTCATAAGAAAATTATTCTGTCAAAATCAAAGGGACACTACATTAATACTAAATATTGTTTCTGAACAGACAAAAAATATTGTGAGAAAAAACGTTTATCTCCAACTTCATTACAATCCAAATTAGTTGGAATGTCGAGTTATAGAAATTACTGAGGAGCCAGAGTGACAAGGTTGAAGCCGCCGTCCACTTTGATGCACTCGCCAGTGATGAAGGATGCACCATCTCCGGCCAGGAAGAGAATCACTTTGGCCACGTCATCCGTTCCGACGATACGTCCGTGCAGAGGGTGGAGCTTGCAAGCTTTGGCTAGACCTTCCTCCCCCATCAAGGTCACGGCCATACTGGTGTCCGTAAATCCTGGGTTCACGTTATTCACTCGAATTCCTTGACAGAAGAAAAATCCAATGGAAATAGTATAGGTATTGTCAATCAGGTATAAACACAGATGAAAGATAATTTGCTCAATGGTCCATCTTGAAATAGAATAAAAATTAAATACTGAGATACATTTGTGAAAACAGTAGACTAACATTATCAACAAGTATCTGAAAAAGAGAACTGGTCTTAAAATATACTAGTAAGTTTCCCGTTCTACGAAAGGGTGAAAATGAACTATGATTGACAAACTGAGTTACGGGTATGCTGCCTTTGATCTGCCTCTCTTTCGTTTATGGGTGTTAGACATGTACGCTTTTTTTTTTTGGGGGGGGGGGCATTTTAAAACTGCCTTTGATAATTGCCTACCTCTGCCAGCTCAAGACATCGATAAAATTACTCTTGCAGATTCAGACGTATATCACTCTAGAGATCAAGAAATCAACCCTGATGGAGCATCATGTGTAATTAACGAAAATAAATAAATAAATAAATAAATAATAAAAAACGTGACATCACCAGATCTGTGGCTCATTAAAATGTCTACCTGCAATAATTTTGTTTCGCATGCTTAATAAGGTTTAAGTAGGGTTATAAAATGCCGTTTTGTAAATCCGTAAAACAGCTTCCGGATTTAAAACTATGCCCACATAAAATGACATGATCTAGACTAACATATCTATATTTTTGTGGATTTTATTGACGCCCCACAAAAATTTGTATAGCGTTACACATTTGAGCTTAGCTCCATTATAGTAAGACAATCTACGCTTAGGAACAATATTTCGTATTCAGTTTTTGCAGTGTAAGAACAGCCATATCGGATTATCTTCATCACATTCAATCCCCGATTTCTCTGTTTGAGTCAAGAGATTAGCAACTTAAAAGGGCCAGATTACATTCCATCGCTGACGTAGTCGCCGTCATGGTCGCCTTCCGACGGGCTGTTGTTGTTGCTGTGTTGGGGTTTAACGACACATCAGTACGATTACGGCTATATTGTGTCAAACACGGCAAGTTACGTTTACACGTCTAGAAGAAGAGAGGGCAGAAAGTGGGACAGAAGACAGGAGCAAGGAGAGAGAGAGAGAGAGAGAGAGAGAGAGAGAGAGAGAGAGATGTCTACCCTAGAATGTCGAGGATGGCACTCCATTGGAGACATCCTACCTATGGCGGGCTTACACCGCCGAAAGCGTTCACGCCCCTTACCGATACGTTCAATATTATTTCCATTTTTCAATTCAATCAATAACTTTTCCTTTCATTTTGTTCTCAGAGAGTTAATGTTCAGCTGGCAAGTCTAGCACAGAACGTCATCCAAGCTTTGCTGACACAAACAGCTTCAGGATCTCTACCGCAAGGAGACCCGCTCGTCACAGCCGCTCAAGCCTTGCTAACGGAGATCCAAGGCCTTACCCAAGGCAGTGGCCATGCCTTCCCAATCAGCACCAGGGCGGGGCTTAGCACTGTTCCAGCCAATGGCGTGAGCGCACCGCCCTTCGTTGCTGAAGTCCCTCCTCCTTCAGCTGTTAATCAAACCTCAATGTTCCCATCCAACGTCAGTATGTTCGACACTTTGGCCAATACGACAGATTTTGGAAACTTCACAACACTGTCGATGATGACCGATCTGAATTTGACGACCGCAACGACGACAGTGATGACAACGACCACAGCTGTGCCCACAACGACGACCACCCCTATGACGACCACTGTGACCCCTGAACCTGTGCCTACCCCGCCCCCTCCTCCCCCAGGCATGCCGCATATGTTTGTGCCTTTACCTGGACAGGTGAGTACCCATAGTGGACTTAAGATTTCTTCCACCATTGTCTTAACATTCCCCTAAGACCTACCCATTTCATTATTATTATCGTTATATCTGTTAATGCTTTTCATATCAGTCATTTCTTATTTGAAGAGTTACGTCACACTCGTAGGATAATTGCCCAGGTCATAATTGGTCATTTTCAGATAAAGAAACCACTACCACCACCACCACCACAACACCAACAACAAAGAAACAAACGAAACAAAAACATAAAGAAAAACAAATTTGAAAACAAAAGAAAAGAAAAGGAAAGAAAGAAAGACAGACAGAAAGAAAGAAAGAATGAAAGAGTTTCATTTCACCTTATAACTTTGCACACATGCTTTTTTCTTTCAAATAGTTCAGCTTCTATTGAAAAATTCAACGTTGAAAACAAGGCCTCAAGAACAGTGTAGTAAAAGGATCAAATTAAAGTATCCAGTCCCCCCCCCCCCATTATGTCTCCTCAGCTCCCGCCCCCTCCTAAGAACTCCCCCCCCCACCCTTTCTCCCCTCTTGTCCCACCACCAAAGATAGTAATAACCTAAACAATTATCCTAAAAGCGTGACAACTGGATATTGTGGAGTTTGGTCTAGATACTTTATTGGCTGTTTGTCTTTTGCTCCAGTGGTTTGTTTGTATTATTACATATTATTATTGAACATATGTTGTTAAAAAAAACAATAACAACAACAACAGCAACAACAACAAAAAGATGGTTGGGGAGGGTCAGGGGCTCAGAAGGTACGGGGAATCACTGATCATAATATTGGAATAAGTTAGAATTTTTCTTTTTATTTACTTATTTATTACTGTTGTTATTACTTTTATTATTATTATTATTATTACTTGTTAAAACATCGTCTAAGGTTAATCTGTTTCACAATAATGTGTTTCAGAAATTGTTTATTCAATTATTTAGTATAGTCATAATTATCCTAACACCTCTAACCCATCTTCTCATATCCAGCTAGAAATTGTCCCAATACTTGGACCAAATTTATATAACCCTATTCATGATTAACTATACATAATCCCATCTTCACTTGGCACTCTGCTGCATCATATAGAGCCTATGTAATATATAATATCACCAATCTCTGCATCTTACTATTCTCATAGATTGTTACATCTATCACATTGCTTGGACTTAAGTCATTAAATATGGGCGTTTTAATATTACTCCATCTTGGTTGATATAATTAAGTATTTATCCATACCGCTATCTGTCTGTGATTCTGTTGGTCTATCTGTCTACATGTCTGTGTGTCTGCCTCACTATTTGTATAGCTGTCAGTCTGTCTGCCTGCCTGCATGCCAGTCTGTCTGTCTGTCTGTCTGTCTGTCTGTCTTACTTTTTGTCGATTTGCTAACCCAGTCATCTACCTATACCACATTCTATTTCTGATACCGACTCCTAGTTTTTTAGGACTTCACATTTTTGATAGATCAGTTACACTAACATGCGAGTCTAACCAAAAATTTCACCCCTAGCTCTGAAGTAGTCTGTTTCATGTTATTTAACTTTACTTAATGCATTCATTTATTTATTACCTTCTGTTTATTTATTTATATATTTGTTTATTATTTTGTATTGTCTGTTTATCTACCTATGTATCTATTTATTATTTAGTTTATTTACTTGCTTTGTTTTCTTCAATTTATCTTTAATGAGTGTTTGTTTATTGTTATGCATGTATTTCATAGTAGCTCATTTGGATGATCATGTCATGAAATAATCATAATGAACTTGTTTTATATATATATATATATTTTAAGGTTTCTACACAAATCATCATATAATTAATGTTATTCGGAAGTAGACCTCTTCTTTTGTGTGTCTGATTCATTAACCACTTGTTTCGCTGTCAAAACATATAAAATATCTGTTTTCGGTTGAGATTTAAGCTCTCTAAAAAGCACTTAATTCACATTCGTGTTTTGCCATACCTCAAGTTTAAAAAAAAAAGGGGGGGGGGGAGGAGGACTATTAGTTTTTGTACCAACCAATTACATGGCAGTTGCTTTTATGTGACAGTTATTTTAAAAGTGTGAACCAGATTGGTAGGATTGCAGAGGTCGTTGAGGTCACCTTTCTGTGAGTGGGTAACCCACAATACCAGTATATTTCATTTTGGAAAGAGACTCACTACAAAACTATGCTCAATGTGTTTTCCAAAGGGCTTGGAATTTTCCAGAAGCGTCGTGAATGCTTTTGACATAGTCTTACCTCATCGGGTACTGCTTTCAAAATGAAAGTCTAATTATATCAAAAGAAGTTTGAAGGAACTTGCAAATGCACATGAATCCACAACTTTTGTAAAGAACAGTTTTTGTGATTTCTGCGCTTTAGTGGATTTTGTTGTTCCTGTGTGTAATCAAGTTGAGGGCAGACAAATATCTACATAACATATCGGATGCGGGAGAAATACCGTACGGCCCGCACACTAAATATCAATAGCCTAGAACTACCCCGCTGGCTTAACCTGCTGAGACCCTCGACGAGCGTAAGTCCACCCTAACGCTAACATGTAGCTTAGGTCCGACGAAAAAAAGAGGATCAACCCAAACATAATAGTTACAGATTAGTATAATTAGTCTTGCAAATCGATAGTAAAGTAATAGTACGTATGGGGTGCACGGTTGATTTTGAAGTGTGCGGGCCGTACGGTATTTCACCCTCGGATGCTATAAAAGACATCTTTACGTGAATTCTTCTGGGTAAACATTCATTCGTTTACCATCAACCAAAAAATCATGACTTCACTATGAGAGAGTTTCTCCGCCCACAATATTCTTATCTGACATTCCGAAAGCTGATTGGCACAAGCTGCTTGGTGGAGGATCAATGACTCACTTCGACGTATCGTAAAAGGTAAGCATATCCCGCTTACTGATTGGTTGGTTAATCAAAATCACAGTTGTAAGCTCTGCCCTCTCTACCTACCAATTTAGTTCACTTTTGCGAGTAACAGTCACATTAATCTTTCTTGATAAAGTTTACCCGTTATAAGAACTCAAAACATATTTCTTTTAATGCGAGTTGTTAAACTTATAAGGTAGTTTTTAGAACAGTTATTTCATCTTATTCGTTTAGATCAAATGCTTATCATTGACTACATAATGACATCAGCCATGTGCCAAAGGTAGCCTTAAAAAATTTAAAACAACAAACAAGCAAACAAACAAACAAAAAAACAAACAAACAAACAGAAATCAAATTTCTTGATCTAAATTAGGAGGAAAATTATCGATAATTTTGTTCCCTTACATTTGCTTGAAGAAAGTTTCTAAAATTGTTTAGTTTTATTTAAATTTGATTTTGAAATATATGTCATATTTTGGCACATGGCCTCTTTCCTCATGCTGTCAATGTTATACTTCATTCTTTGAATTCTGTATGAAACAATCATTATATCATCACCATATAACTAGCCCATATTCATAATTCATGCATACGTTGTATTGTGCGCCATGTATACTGAATTCTATCACGTTATATCATTCTTGAATCAATCTTGTTTTTTAAAAATATACTATATTTCATGTAATCAATCATTGTTAGCTTTTTTTAACACTACATCGTACATCGTAGAATTAGTAGATTGTTTTGTAACGTGTCATCAGTATCTCTTTCCCGCTTTGATAACTTTATGTGTGCCTGGAAAACAAATATGTAAAAAAAAAAAAAAAGTTTTTTGGAAAACTGAAACATAAATAAATAAAATTTAGCACCGAATGAGAGAATAACAAAGCAGAAAAAGCAATTTCGCATAAATTATTGAAGGAAATCAAACCAATAATTTAAAAAAAAAAAAAAAGTTCCATACCCGGTTGTCCCTTTTACTTAGTAAAATACTTTGATTCATAATACCATTTGAAAGACCAATTTGACAGCAAGTTTAATGAACTAAGATAGTATTTGAAAACCTGTAAATGGGCATTTTGAATAAATCAACGAAAGTGAAAACATGCTGCATTCCTGTTTCATAATGATTTTGTAACTTATTAGACCATATATACGTAGTTTTCTTTTTTCCAGGGGGCATATTTTATCATATTATAGATTGTATTTAGATATCTGCTAGCGTTATTCACGAACGATATTAGCCATTTAGACAACGTAATATCTGACATCAGTTTATGGCAAATAACGGAAGAAGAAAACAAACGATAGCTAAATAGAAAGACGAGGTCGCTATTTTTAAGTCAAGCTAAGAATATCCTTCTGAGATCGTGCGATGCGCCAGGATTATGTTGGATGGGGGCTGTTTGTGTTTTAGTGAAGGAGAAAGCGTTTGGCTAAAAGCGTGATACATTCTGTGTTTGCGATGTGCATAATTATGACAATATACTAACATTGATTGATTATTGCCCCGAAGAAGAGTCAAGTTGACTCGAAAATTTGGCAGAGACCATCACAATCAAGTTACAGATTTCTGTGTTATTTTTTTGTTTTTCTTGAATTGATTTGCTAGTTGCCGGTCTGACAGTTCTATTATATTTTTACAAAATGATGATGGTGATGATGATGATGCACGTTACTGATAATAGTGAACTTGTGATAATAATATTTTTATGCCTACAGCTGTTGAGTATAAAATATGTGTGACTAGGCTCTTCTCAAAACATGGGTGCTGTTGATAACACGGACTTGCCTATAGTGGTTAGAAAGTATACCAAATTAGCAGTGCCCAAGCATTTATTGTACATGATGGTTAGAACAGACGATGTCAAGGTATTGTTGTATTTTGTGGAGCCTTTACGTAAGGTCCTGATCTATTCCTTGTGCTTGAGTTTCTCTCCTAAGGCTTTGTCTGTGTTTTCTTCCTTATAATTCAGATTTTCTTTTAAATGCACCAATATAATATTCGTTGAGCACAGTCTGCTTTTTTTTGTGTGTGTGTTTATCATTGATTTCAGGCAACTGTCCATAGTTTTTTGGTGTTAAACAGGCACATCTATGATCTTTCTGAGTCTTATGTAATCTTATAGAAGTTATTAAGATATGAAAAGGGAAATTTTTGCATAACAATTAGCCATGTTAATAATAATGAGTACAAAGAAACAAATAGAAAAAAGAGGGTGGAATGATAAACAAAGAGTGGGAGGGGGAGGGGAAGGACATAAAAGAAAGAGGCCAGAGAAAGAAAGAAAATGTTTCGTTGAAGGCGGGAAGGAAATAATTGTTATGGTGACTCTGAACATGACATCCGTGTATGATGGCTTGGGTAATAATGGTGGACAAAAAGTAGGCGTGGCGATATTAATGATGTCATTCAAGACCGCAGCAAGTCATTCATTCCTCCGCTTCTCTCCTTCTATACTACTGGCTTCTGTCGTTCCTGAAATGATAAAAACCGTCATGCCGGCCAGTTTGCTAATGAACATGATACCTGAGACCTGAATGGGCTGTCCACACGAGATGAGGAAGAAGATGAATGTTCAAGTTCGTCTTTCTTTGATGCTATTGGTAATCCCATGTTCAAAAGTCAAGGGGAAGGTTTTCAAACCATAACCGTCTATATTCTAGTAGTAAAACTATCCTGGGGGACAAAATCCAGTCAAGACTCATAAAAATGGCACTATAGAGCATAGGTGTAAAATGAAATAATTTAGGATTTGCTACCTGAAAAAAAAAATAGTAATCAAAGGATTTTGTTCTTCTTTCGAGATTCGAGGATGACTAGACATTAAGTTACTTATTGCGAAACTGGAACTATGCTTCCGAATGTGGTTGGTGAAGCTGACCCTGGCGCAAAATCCTCGTCCAGTTTAGGCACGTATGTGTGTGTGTGTGGAGGGGGGGGAGGTTAATGATATTAGACACGCGGACCTTTCAAGGCTCCGCAAATCTACGTTCCACATTCATCAACTGAGTAGGCACCTGGATAATGTCAATGTGCCTGGAACTAGGGTGTGCGGCAAGATTGGAATAAACGATAGAAATCATTGGCCCATGAGGTACAACATTTCTTTTCATTTTGATAATGGACCAAACAAAAGTTACTTTTCCGAGAAAGTATACGTTGCTGGGCTTGTGTCGCTTTCAGACTGTCGTTGAAGCGTTTCCGTTGTCCATTCACTATACATGTACATTTGCCTTGGCAACGTACCCTATGGAAAAGCTGTTTGCGGAGCCGGTGTCGGGCATGCGTTGAATGTGGCCTGCCTAGCGGATCTGTATTTTGTGCATGGTGGTGGTGATGCTTGGGGACCCAGTTTGCTTCAGAACCTGTGCATGGACTCTTGACCTGTCCCCAGAGATAGAGTTGTTGGCAGAAACAGCGAAAGTGGACGTGACATCAGTATCTCATGGGATCTTTACGAAGTCCAGGTTTCGCAGCCATAGAGGGGGATGATAAGCACAAATGTACAGTAGATCTTCGTAACAAGTGTGATCTCTCCCCTCTGCCATATCGATTTTTTTTTTTTTAAGCCACCTTCGATTCATAACCGTTGAAGACACCGTTGTGAACCTCAGCGTCACCGCTAACATAGCGAGAGAGGGTGTTTCTAAAATAAGTGAAGTTGTCCACCGCTTGGAGTTGCTTTCTCTTCATTGTGATGCATGGTTCGTGGTGCTGATTACCATGAGCAGTTGAAACATCACTTCGGTTTTCTTGATATTGCTCCGTAGGCCAAAATGTTCATGGCATTGCTTGACTGTGTTGGAGATATGAAATCAGCTGGATGCCTTTCTGCCGTCCAGGACATTGGCAATGAATTCAGTCTTAGAACTATCGGCTGACCGCTATAAATCTGTCGGGACACCCATAGTTCTCCATGTTCTTCAACAGCCCTTCTCTGTTGACCGTGTCATACGCTTTGGTTAGGTTGACGAATGTCACTTAGAGATCTTGGATGCTTGCTCGACGCTCTTTTCCTTATTCTGAGGGAGGTGACCATGTTCTAGGTGTTCCACGAATTGGATAAATAGTGCACCGGCCAGAATCTTGCTAGCGGTCGACAGTAGGAGGATTCCTCTGTGGTTGCCGTAGGATTGCAGATTCCCTTTGCGTTTACAGATTGTAGCTTCTCTGAGTTCCTGTAGAAGCTGTTTCTGTTGCCACTTAGAATTAAAGAGGTAGGGAAAGCGAATGAGGATGTTTAGGCAACCTGACTTGAAGACTTCGGAAAGGATGGCATCTGCTGGAGGTGGGGATTTCCCACAGGACATCTGCCTGAGGACCTCAGAACTCTTTTCTGCCGAGGAAGAAAGTTCAGATCAGAGTTCATTGCCAACTGCGGCGACGTGCGATGGCTTCATCGTTGGATAAGAGGTAACAGACCTTTTTTATCATTATCTACCATTCTTCGTGAACACTGTTTCATCTCTTAATAACAATGGGTTGCTCCAGAAAATGTTTTATTGTACCACAAAACATTATTTCTGCAGTGGGTTGACTTGTTAACTGTTTGGTTGGTTATTTAATTGATTAGTTGGTTGGTTGGTCGGTTGGTTGGTTGGTTGTTTGGTTGGTTGGTTGGTTGGTTGGTTGGTTGGTTGGTTGGTTGGTTGGTTGGTTGGTTG
>JBCAUA010073777.1:0-10948 GCA_038406235.1 Peronia verruculata
ATCAAAGATATGATAATTATTGCAGTGTCGACAATATAATTCTTTTGTGTTTGTGTTTTGCATTAAGCATGCAATCTTTTTTTTTTTTTTTTAATAATCTATGTAGATTAATTTGCCCTTGTGACTGGAGATTTATCCGATTAAATTATCACCAAAGGAAGGCATTTGATATGAACTTCAAATTCTGGCGCTATGGAGACACCTTTTACATTTTCAGTAAGTTTATGTCCTAGTCTTAAGGCTGACTGCACACAGTTCCAGATTGCCCCATCTTCAGCCCTCTGCCCTTTTGTTGGGAATACCGCAATGATGAAACTTCAGGCAGAGTTGGTAAATACGGGTATCGGTTCCATGAATGAAAGGCTAATGATGTCATATCGAAACTCTTTGGCAGTATGAACAAAGATTTTTCACTCATTTGTGAGAGAACGTCAGTTTCTTGATTCATTGATCAAATTTAAGCGGAGATTGCCGAAACGGAACCGTAGTATCCAAAGGCACTTTTCGCTAGCTCTTTGCTTTGCTGTGTTTTGTTCATTCATAAGCCCCGTAGAAATATTTAATCGAGAGTGCTCTAAACTACCTCATTATTATGCGGCTTTACAATTCTTTTACGGAATTTAGCCTATTTTTACCAGTCAAAGTGGCTATTCTATAGTAGAGACTGACAAATTCCTATAAAATACCAGCATTGAAGACCACTGAATTATACATACATCCACTCTATATCCACCACAATCCACACCTGGCCAGCCTACCAGGGCCGTGGACTGACTTTGTCTGTACTGAAAGCGGCATTGTGATCTCGAGTATTCAGAGAGACTCTCTGTTAAGTGACCAAAAGAGGGTCCTGGTGCTGTTCTTGGCATCGATGATTGGCAGGGAGAGAATTGTAAATTGCCTGCCAACACGTCGAGACTGAAAGCTTGGTCCTTAAGTCAGGGAGTACGTCCATGCTTTCTGCTCTGATGGCTTTGTAAGCTCAAGAGACATTCCTCAAGCACGGCCTTACAGTTTATAGCAGAGTCCTCCCCCTATCTGGTGTGATTTGGTAACGGAATACATTGCCCAGAGCCACTATTAAGGGCTTTGGTCGCTATAACTGCAGATATAGTCTCCTATCGAGCTTTCCACCTGAGAGATAAGTTCCATTGTTGGTCTATGACAAGTTCAAGAATTTCCATTTTCTGGTGCTGGATAATCTTTTTTGAGTTGTACTTTCCCACCATTTATGCACTGGCGTTTTGTGGATGTGCGGTTATGAGTGTTTTAAACCTTTGAAACATCGTTAGAAGAATTTATACATGATTTGTCTTGGGAAAACGAGTGTCATATTTAGCCAAGACTCAGTGGATGAGGAGGCATCGGTGTTTATTTTGACCTATATTTGATTGAATGTTCTCATTTGCAATCATTCGTAATCCATTATCAGTATTACATTTAACAGTGTTTCAACAGGTGATTGTGTCTCTGTGTTCAAATTTTATGTGGTTTGCTCCAGCCAGTTTTATTTCTGATCTGGAAATAATAAAGGCCGCTCGGAATCAACGACGATTGACCTGCTCCAACTGAGTCTCACAGTAAATCTGTGTCTTTTTAACTGTCATTAATATCCACCTCATCCAAACATTACATGCGAAATGCATTAAATTAAGTTTTGAGAAAACTGCAGCTTTGATTACAGCGCGTGTGGTCATCCAAATAAACAAATCAATGAAACTATGCCTGAAACGTATTTTTATACACGCTCACCATTGTGGCCAGCTGATTCAGAATAGACTCAGCGATCTATTGCGACCAGGATTTCCTTTTCGGCTGAATCGAACTGTTTGATTTTTTTTTGGGGGGGGGGGGGGACATTGGATTAGAGTTTGGAGATTGCATATCTAGATTTGACGTAGAGAAAGTTTCACACTAGGTCAAAATGGCTTCAGTAAGGTTGTGGTTAGGGTTAGGTTAAGGATTAGGGTTATGGTGATAATTAAGGAAACTCGGAACATTTTGCTAGTAAATTGAGACAACCTGATAGCATAGACCATTGCAACTATTTTGACCACATTGTAGCAATAGCCTGATCCATTGTTATTTGCATTTGACTTCTTTTGGAGGACAATGAAGGAATAAATGTCACAGATGAATATGACAGGATGCATTTACATTTTTGGAGAAATCGACTTAAAACCACATGAATTTCATCTGTCATTTGAAAAGAACTTAATATGGTGACAACTGGCATCGTACGGATTCATCTAGCTATGGTATATCATTGTCTTTTGTAATTAATGACATTGCAATGATCTGTATGACTTTCAGTGTTCACGAGTGGAGTCTTCATTGTCGTTGTTTTGTGCCCACATCCAGTTAGCTGGCTATGGGAGATTACTAGATTAGATTACCTGACTATGAGGGAGTGGTGTTTTGAACGAATCTTGGTTACTTGGTGTTCAACTCCGTATGATTAAGTGTTTGAGTGCAAACTCTGCTAGTTAACAATAAAAAGCAGATTACGCGCGCTTTGCCACCTTTTGTTCGGTTGGAAAGTGATTAGATAATTTGAACGCTTTCCAGGCACCTAGAGAACGGATCGATAGCAGATCTGTGCTCTAAAACGGGGATTTGCTGGAAGCCTTGAGGCCAAGCAATGTTTGGTAATGTTGTTCGCCAGGGTACCTGATCATCTAGTTCTGGAAGGAGACAGTTGTGTTTTTTGCTTGAAAACAGAGTGGTTATTGAAGGTTATTTCCCACACTGAAATGTTGTTTTCTCTTATTATGGCTGGAAATTTTGAGGCATCATCTTTCTCAAGATCTGTCTCAAGTCTTCGGTTTAATGCTTCCTGACATTCGTAGTTAATCAAAGTTAGTGACGGGAGATTTTATTTTATTTTATTGTAGTTTAGTTTATTTTAAGTACATGTATTTAGATGGAAACTGTAGTAGTCTGGTTATTGATTACTCGGAAATGGATCACATTGCATTGTCTTCCAATTTACTTCGTATTCTGCATCATTTATATCAAGTATAATAGCCAGCCTCAAGTTGAATTCATTCATGCACAATAATCCTAAGAACTGTCTCAGGTGTAACTATGACTAGGGGACATAACAGTGATAAAGTTCAATGCAAAGTGCAGTGTTCTCCTGTAGTTTCTGTCAGGGTATTGTACTGCATTGAATTGTACTACATGTGAGACTCTTTGTTCTTTGTATTTCGTAGCACCAGGGGAGGCTATAACCATAAGCCCCGATTGCTATGTTATATGTGGCCGAGACGTATACACCGGCACAGAATGGTATACTAAACAAGGTGTCTTTTATGTGTTTTGCTCGCCGGTTCCTAAGGCAAGTCCTGGTAATGTTATGTAGTGTAAACATTGCGGAATAGAATTATCGGCAAGTTCGGGGGGTTTTTTTTCGTATCATTTCAGTGTTTCTTTCAGTGTTTGACGTTGTGTGGTTTTCTTAGTGACCACACTGCCTGGAGACTCCCAGAGCTTGTCGTTTTGATGGGCAGACAAGAAAGTGCTGTGATCAGACATTGCCTTCTCGTCTCTTGAGATCAAACTAAGCGGTCAGAATGCATGTATCATTATAGACGTACCTAAATATAGATGGCTAGCAATTATACTAGGTTAAAATAATAATCTATAACGCAGTTCTGCGGGAGCCTCCCCAGGCTGGTTCATTTGTAGACTGAGAATTGACTTTAATAATGAAATGAAAGCTTTTGCTTCCGAATGTCATACGACATTTTTCTTGCCTTCCGTTACGTTTCGAGTCAGAGCACTGCCTTTCTCATAATGCCATGTTTGCAAGTTCCATAGCAATTATCTGCGTCAGCATGTTATGCTTGATTTGTAGTGCTCTATAAGCGTTTTTGTTTGCTTACCGTATGTTAAATTTATATCGTGTTTGTAGACCATTTAACGCTTTATTTGCCCAGAGATCGTTAACTTTTAAGTGCCGTCTGATGTATGGGAAAAGCGGGTTGACACCCGATACCTGTTTGAGACTCAAGATCAATAGTTGAGATTGCTTTGAAAGACTTTTTACCCATTCGTCATTGGTAAAATCTGCAGTCAGTGTCTTACCGCCCCGAGTCTGCAGATAAGTTCTCGCTGTACATGAGTTGTCGGAGATCAAAAACAGAGACTGTCAAGTTGTTTTAAGATGTTGTGAAAGAACGTTAGGAACTGAGAAAACATTAAAATAGGAAGAAATATATTTGTATTTATCGAAGTATGCCTTTACATTTTCTCAAACAACATTAAATTTACAGGTTCTGTTAACTAGAGAAGAAATTGGTTTTTAAATTAAAATGGAACATAGTTTAGGGATATTGTCCTAGCAACTGAGTGGAATGTTTCCTTTTCACGGGCTGGTTGAGAACTAAACATAGGAACAAAGGTTTCGGAAGTCACCTTTTGTTTTCTTCGGCTCCTGATTGCTGTACTGCTCCCATTTTTAGGATAGAACCGAAGAACAAAATACTGAACTTGATTGACAAGTAGTTATAATCATCTCGTAGTCGTGCCCTTCTCTTCTGTGTAAAACTGTAAGACCGCGAACGGCAGTTGATGAGCTAGATGCCGTGTTTTTCTCACCTTTCTGAGGGAATATTGAAAAGTTATCGTTCTAGTGATCAGATTCCTCGGTCTGCCAGTTTGTTTGGTGAAAACAAAAATTGATCACAAATGTCACTGAAATCACTTACAAGGTCGGTGTTTGCAGCTTGTTTTCTGACAGGGGATGGATAAAAACGATGATTTGTGAGCCCAAGTAGTAACTGTTTGTCTCTTACAGTTTTTTGCCTTCTGTGTGAGGTATAAGTGAACGAAATACATTATAATCATTCCATGGAAACTCTGCGATCACCTGCAGAGAGTCAGCATAGAGAAGTCATTATCAAGTGTTAGGACGACGCCAGTGTTTGTTTGATGTGACACAACGAACAATGCTCCGTTGATGGTGATGTTCACTTTGGAGATGAACCTGTAGCTGTGGTCAGTTGGAAAACGAATTACTGACCTTAAAACGGTCCATAAGTTCAGTAGTCAGAGATGATGAGAAAATCTGTAAGGTAAGCAGGTCCAGAGGGTGGAATCGTACATACTATCCATTTTGTCAGACTATTTCTATTTCCTTCTTAAACACATTTATGTTTCAACAACAACAGCAACAGAGAGAGAGAGAGAGAGAGAAACCCTTGTGTCCTTGGCTGGTGAAGTGCTGGGCAAGTCACCAGCTTGAAGGAAGAGGGTAGCGGAATAAATGTTTAAACAGTTTCGGCAGTAAAAAAAGTTCAGAGCGGATATAATATTTGGTTGTTTACAAGCACAAGAAATTCGACGGTATTAGAGCGAAAAACTCTTGAAATAACACCCGCCTCAACTGGGGAAGAAATTTCTCAGATCAGTTCGTTTAAATCTTTGATTAACCCAATGATTTATTTATCCATACTGTTACTGTGACGTTACTTAAAAAAATAATAAATAAAAATCTCACCTATCCATTCGCTGCTCAGAATAAGTTGGTCTCAGTATACTGCTGTGGTAATGTTGGTAATGTTTGAAAGAGCAATTGGCATCAAAATATAACGTACGAAACACTAGTCATTGTCCTAAGCTCCTGTCTCCTTTGATTTTCACACAGCTTTCACAGACCAGAATTTTGGTGGTTTTTTTTTTTTTAAGTCTGTACCTTCGAGAAGTCTGTACCTTCGAGTATTTTGCCAGGACCTATCACATCTCTTTTATTTCCAACATCTGTCTTTATTTCGGAAAAAAAAATCGGTTTCAACATCAACATAGAAGCATTTCATTCAGAAATGTTTGGATGAGGGTAGAACAACTTATGTACATGTTTGTGTGGTATACATTGTGCAAAGCAAGTTTGAAACAGTTTTTTACTTTCTAGACCGACTTTGTTTTAAAGAAGACCTGTGCATTCTTGTCGCTCCATGACAAGATTTTCATATTGCTGTTTTTTAAATGTCACTTTCTGTCTATCTTATGGTGTCCTGAACTCTTGATTTTCTCTCTACTGTGTCTCAAAATAACAATCAGAGTTAAGCAGTGTGATATCTTTTGTTTCCCATTGATAAGGTTTACTCACAGATATCAAAGTTTTGTTGTGAAATGGTGTGTTTATCCCCCTACCCCCCCCCCTCAACACATACACACATATCTCAACATAA
Organism: Peronia verruculata; assembly: GCA_038406235.1. Classification (NCBI taxonomy): domain Eukaryota; kingdom Metazoa; phylum Mollusca; class Gastropoda; order Systellommatophora; family Onchidiidae; genus Peronia; species Peronia verruculata. Next base: position 6,195 of record JBCAUA010073777.1, read on the forward strand.
TGTTAGCATAATCGATATCCCAATATCATCCTGACACGTTTGCGGTCATATAACTGCACACTAGACCATTCATCAATTAGCCATTTATCACACCGGCTAATAGAAAGAGCGCGTGATGAATGGTGAGGTCCTCAGTGACATATTGCAATCCCTATAAGCTCTGACACGGTGCCCCACTCAACCGCCTTCTACACCCTATGGACTCCCTGAACACATGGCTTTTGGTCGGCTCTGGATAGTTTTAGGACAGTTAGATCTTTCTCGGAATCGGTACGGGAGAGGTAGAAAAATGACTGAGTTTATAGTAGTAGTAAATCAGTATATCGGAGTCATTCATGACAGTGTTGACTACTGGCGTTTACCTAGATAGGAGTATTGATTTTTCTCTTGTTACTTAAAGGAGCTTGACCAACTGTTAAATCTAGTACAGTCCTGCAAGTTCGTAGACATTAAATTTTGTTCCCCGGGTGTTGTTGTTGTTCTGTTTTGGAATGTTGATGGCTAGTTTGTTGTTGTTGCTGCTATTCTTGTTATTGTGTTTGTTTTTGTCACTGTCGTCATTTTTGTTTTGTCTGGCCTTGTAAGGCGTGTGTTATAAATTAATGAGACAGTCCTCTTGAATTATCTTACACATCTAGTGAGAGAACAATTGTTCCAGTGATGTGTCTTAATTCCATCATTTAACCCTTCGAGTATCATAAAATCTGTCAGTTTTTGCGCCGACTGTCTTGGATAAGCCACATTATAAGGTTCTGTTATCTCTGTCAGGGTCGCTTGAATTATAACCGTTAGTGATATTCATTCAGACAAACTGATGAAATCCGAGGAGTTTGTTGAATGGAGGCTAAATGTTGGAGTCAGACCACAAGAGACGGTATGAGAGAATTAGTTAGACAATTTCCACGAGGTCTCAGTGAAAGATGGCTAAAGAATGTAGACGACCTTGACCAATTAATATGGTTGAATCATTTCTGGACAAGGGACCTTATTTAACCTTTTGACCTTTTTTGCGGACATGGTGTTTAATATATCCGTTCTGTTGCCCTATCGATGTCTGCTGTTAGAAACAAAGTGATCCTCATCAAAGTGTGAAAGTGAGACATTCATAGGGTACTGTAGTTACAGTAAGGTACACATTATTCTTTTTGCTGTACACTAAAGATGGAATATAAAAGAAACAAAAAACAAAACAAAAAAACTCTCACTACATTATGTGATGCCTGAATCCTGTGATCCTCAAGTTTTTCGCTCTCCGGTCTTAGTTATTCTCAACACTTAATTCGTTCTACCTCTATTTCGTAAGTCAAACTGGTTATCTCATATCTCTGATCGACACAGCCCTAGACTTAGTCAAGTAAGCGCACTGAGAAAGTCAAATATTGAAAGATCTGAATGCACCTTTTCTATTTCTTATTCTGTCGCTATCAGCTAAGCCTCGCACTCTCTGCGTTTCCTGCCTCGCTATTGCTGAACGCACCAGACAGCGACTGTAATGTGTTGAATATCTCCGCCTCGTGAAGCGGCCATGTTTATCGTCTCCATGGTAAATGTACACAAAGAGGGATCTACCCGACAGGGTAGTGTATACTTAAAGCGTGTTGCAAGGGGCCTTAGCTGTCGAGTGCTGTATGTAAGGGACTGAGGGTATGGCAGTTAATATGCTCCTGAATGGTTTTCTTTTTTTTTTTTTTTTGTAATTTGTCCATGGCTGACTGCCATCATAACAATTTCGGCCTCTTGTGGTGTTAATAAAATAAACTGCTTGACAGAAAAGATAGATAGACAGGCGGACGGATGCAATCCGAAAGATAGGATGACTGCCAAATTAGTGATAATCAATAGATTGACAGATTTTGTCTTCTCATCTTTCTTTCTTTCTTTCTTTCTTTCTTTCTCTCTCTTTCTCTCTCTTTCTCTCTCTCTCTCTCTCTCTCAATCTTGCTGTCGCCATCTCCTCTCTCTGTCTCGCTCTTCAGTATGTCTCTTGGCCGTTTCTGTTTCTTTGTTATTGTCTTTGGTCTCCTGTCTGTCCTGGCTTCATTCCTCCTTCACACCTTCCTCTCCCCTCTTTCTCCCTCTCTCTTTCTGTCTTTTCCATACCATTATATATGTTTACATGATCGAACCCCATCTGACCAACAACTCTGCAAAATGACACTCACAGGGATTTGTCTATGGTAATGATGTTACTGTTACCTGTTGTTTTCTTTTGTTGTTGTTGTTGTTGTCTGCTTTTGCTGTTGCTGCAGCTGATGCTGCTATAGTTATCATTTTGTTTCTTTTGCCGTGGTGGTGGTGATAGACTCAAGATTTTATGCCGTAGAAGAAGATTTGTGAAGAATAGTTCATGTCCTGCTATTTAAAACATCAAAGAACATCAAAGAAACAATAGCACAGACATGAACCTTCAATATAAATGGTTGATTGTTCAAGTTAATTTCACCCATAATCTAACTCTTTCCGTGTCCTTAATAATTTTTTTAAAAAATAACTTTAATTTCACAGTGTGAGATCTGTGTTTATAGAACTTTTCTTCGGCGGTGAATCAAAATCTCAGGAGTAATGCGAGTATTTGGCCTCTAGCAGCTGTAAAAACTTCACTGATTTGAACGTAGCGATGATGTCACAATAAACTTCATTATTCCGGCACTGATATTTGTGAAAGAACTAAAAGCTAAAGTCATATAGCGTAGATCTGAGGTAGGTATATTACAAACACAAACACACTTTCACTGGGTTGTCAGTTAATATTGAACTGTATGGCTATATAACATGTTATCATAAATTCTACAATAACTGTACTGTCATATCTGTCATTGTGGCCACCTGAGGTACATATGTGGAAGATACTGAAACATACAGATGCTCAAAATTCTATCGAATTTAGCTGATCTTAGAGCAAGGGTTCAATGAAATTCCAAACATATCAGAGTGCCCCACAGTACACAGCTTATCGTCAGATTAATTTTTCTAAATGTCCCCACCTGCTCTATCATTTGTTCTCAGATTCCAGGACCTTAGTTTGATTCAAGAATCTGAGGAGGATGGAGCAGGGGAGATAACACTTATCGTCCCCCAGCGACCTCACACCTCACCTGGCTCCCAGGACAGAACTGACTCGTCCATCAAGCCGGCAGCCTGTCCATTCGGAGAGCGCATCGCCAAGGAACGAGCCGCCAAAGAAAGGCAAAGCCAGGCAAGCTCCAAGAAAACCCTATCACCGGACGAGAAATTCCCTCGGAATATCATCCTCCTGCAGAAAGCCGAAAAAGAACGAGCTGCCAAACAACGACGTACGGCTGGCGTCAATCCGAACGCGGGGAAAGAACGAGGATCATCTTTTGTGCTCACCCGCAACTATTTACGAGACTTGACAGAGAACGCGCTCTGCCTACAGCCGGGCGGGCTGTACAAGAAGACCATTGAGGTGACCAAAACGCCTAAGCGACCGCCGGTTCAAGACGTCACACTCGTAACGAAACCCTCCATCATACTGCCAGAGACTGTCGGAACCATCGGCTGGTCGGAAAAGGAAAGGCGATTTGTTCCTTTAGACACTACTCCGGCGGTGTCTCAATATAAAGAAAAATTTGAGCAGGCTCTTGTCTCGGCAAACAGTGCCTGTCCCCAGCCCACGGCGGTCCAGAGTGACCAAAGAGTTAGCATAAGTTATCAACCGGACTCGAATTTAAGCCGGACAGTTAACCCTTACTGTCCCCCTCGCGACCAGCTTTACGGGAGCAACACCTATCAGCTGCAAGATACGCCTTTGGAATACCTGTCCAAGCCAGACATAATTACATCTAGTAGGATCAACCAATACCTGCATCATCCACCAGAGCAGTACACGCCGCCTCCGTGTGTCTATTCCAACGTTCAGGCACCTGCCCAGTACGCAGAGCTTCGGTCTTCTCAAGGTGCTGCAACCCAGTACAGCACTGGAAACGCTGCCGTTTCGTCAACCACCAAAGTGGAGCAGCAACAAGCGTCCGCTGAGAATCACCCGCTGCAGTTCTTGAGGGAAAACTTTGATATCCCACCCCCGGTTCCTATTTCCAAAGATAGACTCTTCCATTTAGAGGCCCCTCCTTCCACCTCCGCCTTTGAAAAGGGAGGTTTTGCCATAAGCCAATCAAACGTGGTGAAGACAGCAGAGATCGAGGACCTGAGAAGATCTACATCTCCCATCCGCACAGTCTCGACCACCGGGACATCGTATGTGCCGTTGGTAGGGCCAATCGTTACGTCTCCGCGAAAAGTCCCCGCCCCTTCCCCGTCACCAGTCCCTCCCACAACCAAAGCCTTCACCATGAATTACGTGGGTGGAGCCTCAGAGATCTACAGCACGGTGACGCCTCTGTCCCGCCTGCAGGAGAAGGAAGAGCTCCAGCGGCTGAACGAGAGGTTCTCCGCTTATGTCGGCCGGGTACGACAGCTGGGCCAGCAAGCCAACAATGTGGACACCTCTGCCTTCCTGCGCTCGACCAAGATCTTGGAAGATGAGATTGTCAACTTGAAAAATATGTATGAGGCAGAGCTGGATAAGCTCAGGTAATGAGAAAAAAGAAAAAAACGTTACAGAGAATTACGTCATTCTAGATTTCTGCTTTATATTTCTCTACTCGTCTTTTACCTACCTGTCTGTCTACATATCTGTCCATTTTTCATTTTTACCTTTGTATGTATGTACGTACGTACGTATGTATGTATGTATGTATGTATGTATGTATGTATGTATGTATGTATGTATGTAT
>JBCAUA010073788.1:0-10948 GCA_038406235.1 Peronia verruculata
ATAGATAGATAGATAGATAGATAGATAGATAGATAGATAGATAGATAGATAGATAGATAGATAGATAGATATGCAAGTATTTAGTATTCTTAGAAGGAATCGATATGTTGACCTTTGTGGTTATAAACTCAAGATATTCAATGTTACAAAATGTTAACTTCACTAAAGTTCACAATAATGCCAAAATAACTGATGAAACAAATAACACAAAGCAAACAAAAGAGATACCTATTAAACAAACAAACAAAGAAACAAACTGTCAGAAAAGGAAACGTTTTCTATAAAAAAAATGTGTTGGTTTAATGTTTAAGAAGCTTTCGCGTCTCCATACCTTTGTTGGCACATACTTACTGTTATCGTTCCCAAGACAGTTCTTTTACTGTAGACTAAGGAAGTCTATAAAATTATAGTCATTTTGAAGAACTAGTATCTTTGTTATAGAAAGCGGTTTCTATGAGTTAGAAAGGAACATTATCATGGCATAATGTTCACTAATCTTCATTTACTAAAATGATCTTGAAATCAAGAGGTTTGACCCATAGGGGAGAGCACTGGGAAAAGAAGAATGGAGATCAGTTTGTTAGAAAAAAGACGTTACCTCCCTTATAGACACGGAGTCTAGTGGAATCCATATTTCGTGTTCCATCTAATATTCCGTTCTTTGACTTTATAATTATGTGAAAACCAAGTTGCCTTTTTTGACGTGGTTCTTTATTGTTCTAGAACAATAAACAAGCAGATCAGGAACGCAACTTGATACCAGAATTCTTATTGTTCTAAAACGCAAATGTGGGCTACTTGATTTAATTTGACTTAATTTGATTCTTTTGTTTTTAAAATGTGCTGTTTTATTATTATTTTATTTTATTTTATTTCACTTTATTGCATTTAATTTATTCTTTTTCTGAAATATCGTTTTTTTTTCATGTGTTTATTTGCAAATTAGACTTTCAGCCTATTGTCCAATGCGTCTAATTTCAGCAGTGAAATTGACATGTGAGCTCTTCTGGGGAGTTATGCTGACCAGAGACTGTAAGGCAATCTCATTAGATGCCTTTGTTTTTAAATAAAGATGTGCTGTGTTCATGCATGACATATTTCAGATACAGACTGTACAATTTCGCTGTGGGCAGTGGAATGGCCGTGCATACAGTGAGAGAGAAGGATATAGAAGGGACAAGGATGGAGCGAGAGACAGAAAAATAAGGAAAGAATAAGAAAGAGAGGGAGAGAAAGAAAGAGGAAAATAAGAAACAAAGATAGACACAGTAAAACCAGTTCACACGGTAGATGGTGAGTGTAGAAGAAGATCGGTAGACTAAGAAAAAAATGGAAAGGGAAGAAGAATAAGTGATGGAGAGAAAGAGGGAGACAAAAAGAGAGTGGAAATACAGAGGAATGACTGAGGAAAGAAATAAAGAAAAGAAGTCGTTTAAGTTATGGTACAGTACAAGAGTTAACAGTCCGGACTAACAAAACCATCTGAAAATTTCCGGCCTGCCATTACTCACACTGTCTCATTTATCAACTGCCACGAAAGTTATCAAAGTGAAAAGACAGTTATGTGAAATAATCAAGTTTTATGGCAGCAGTGTTTGGGACATAACTATGGTGCTTTGTGTGTGTGTGTGCGTGTGTGTGTTTGCTTTTTTTTCTTTCTTTTTGTTTTTGTTGGGTTTTTTTTTTTTTTTTGTTGTTGTTGTTGTTGTTTTAGTTTTGTTTTTGGGAGGGCAGATGATGGATCTACGGAAGAAACATTGTAATTATTGTAGATTGAAGACTTGTCTTTCATAAAGCAGGATAGTTGAGACACTAAGTTAACATTTCTTTCAGATCGTTGAAGGAGAGCGAATGTGCATAGCAGGTGAAGACACTGTGAAACTATCGTGTAAAAAGTATACTTGATTCCCGACGAAACAACGATTTCGTTTAATGAGATGGCTGAAAACAAGAGGATTTTTTTTTTTTTAAGGGTGATGAAGAAATGGAGGCAGATATTTTGTAAGAAAAAAAAGGAAAAATTATTTGAGTCATTAAGCCATTTTAACCAGGTAAATCGGGGGAAAACTATGTGAAGCAAGAAGGCCTTGTCAGGTGTTTGGAGAACTAAATCCGTTCCTATTTTTTTCCACACCCACTAAGAGGAATCTACAGGTCTACATTTATCCATGCCCTGATTACTCTGCCTACCATCAGTATCCACTGTAGTATTTGGACTTTCATTGCTGGACTCTCTTTTGTCTTTATCGTATTTGTTTGTAGATTTTTCATCATCTACACCTTTCTCCTCATCACTATCACTGCCAATGGCCTCTGTCTGATTAAGGGTTGATAGGTCTGAGGAGATGATGGATATTAACAATCGTAATGACAAGCCAACTGCTAATGAAAATGGAGATTTCTTAACATGAGCTGCTGCCGCAACATCTTATTTATCTCATACCCTGGGACCGTACTGAACCAAAACAGGGCCCATAAAAGCATTCGGTGATATAATGGTCCACAGAAAGATGGTTTTCGTAACAGTGAAACGAACCAGCAACATGAAACTGAAATGGTGCGGCTTTGGAAGACGATCCATTGATTTTGATAACTTTTGTATTACAAGGAATAGTAGATGGGGAGCCTCATAAAGAGGTGATGATGCTAAACGGCATACACAGAAGAACAACACAAACTAAAACCAACCAGACGGTGACAGAGAATGTTGGGATAGGGTGTGATGGGTGGTGAACAGCAGGGACAGAGGGTAACACAAGTTGAGGAGTTTTCATTTTTCATACAGCAATCACAGATCTCTGCAGAATAACAGGCCAAAATGTATTATGCTGGCAGACAGTACGACAATTTTAATTTTTCATCTTGGTTGCTGTCCGAGCAGAATTTTCGAATTCAAGATCTCTACCCACAACTGCCAAAGGTTCTTTTACAAGGGTGACATATACAAGGGACCTCCGAAGTATTATTGGCCTTCTCCGAAAAGGCTGGACGTCGGGCTTTTCCACCCAGAGGAAGCCAAGGGACTGTTGTGTCACTGAAAAAAATGCTGGTTTTCGATCTTTGTGACACACAGGTTGTGTTTTCACAATGCATTAGACGTCAAACCACACAGCCACGGTGCCCCTATTACCCTGTGTTCTTTGCACTTGAATTCTTTACTAAACATAATGGAGACGATAGCAAGAAAGTGCTGGTACTTGGCTTAAAATGCCTTCAGATCTAGAGTACAAGATAACACTATCCACAGCAGGAATGTTAAGCAAGCAGTTTCTACTTTATATGTTAGTGTTATAAATAAAAACAGATAGCAATTACGAATGATGTCCACCCTAAAGAATACTCAAGGCTCCACATCTGGGATCGAATTTAGTTATTGATACGAATCAATCAACAAATTACTCACTTGTTGTTGGTATTACTGTTGTAGTGGTCCTTGGAGACGATGTTGTTGTAATCGTTTCTTCCTGAAGTTCAATATTTTCGGGAGTAGTAGTTGTCATTGTTGTAGTTGTCACGATGCTGTCTGGTTGTGGGAGGCTGTCGTGGCCTCCTGTTGTGGTTACCCCTTCTCCTTCTTGAGAAGACTGTACCCCAGAGGCCGCGCCGTCAGAGCCTGAAGGTTTTGGCTTCGCTTGCATCAGCTGTACTAAATTTGTGATGTCTTGTGGTTCAAGGTCCAGGTGAGTCAGAAGCTGAAAATGTCCAATGTCCACATGATAAGTTATACATTTCTTTTAATAACGTGTCTTTTCTCTGAAAAACACTTTGTTTGAGAGAAATTAATTTTGTAAGAGAGTGTCTGCTAATACTTTACTCAAATCTGTCTGACTGAGTTACTGGCGTGTTACAAACACAACTTATTATCCACTGCTATTCCACTGCTATCAGTGGGGAAGGGTGAGGGGGAGGGGGGGGGGGGTAATAGCCGTTTAGTCATAGACGTGGGTTCCATGTCCATTTACCTGGTACAGATAAGGACCTTGGTTTGGTTAAAATGCCAGATACATTCTTAACTGTTGCCAATTTTAGTGAGAATGTGATTCATTCCAAAGTACTGCTTGTTTTCCCCGAAAACTTCTGTCTTGAGAAAATCGAGTTTTAATTGAGATTCGACACGATGAAATGAGGCTCTCGTCAAATTTTGAGCATATAGGGTTAGTGGTATCATTGCGAAGGTCATTCAGTTCCTTTTCTATGTGAACAATTTTCATGTTCTAACTTAAGTAGAAATCAAGACAGATATTGACAATTAAAGACTATGGGGGTGACCTGTTGTTGCAGCCGAATTTCGTAAGAAAATGGTCGATCATTTTTGTACATCTTTATTAATCCTTATTAGGCCATGTCACTAAATATTTTGGGCCTATACAACTCTATGTCAAGAAATTTGACTCTGAAATGTATTTTTAGATTGATATGGAATGGTTTTGTGAAGAAAAAAAAAATGCGTTAATAATTCATTCACTGTTGAAAAACACGTGATTTCTCCGGTCGCATCAGTTTGACAAGCGCCTGATTTCAGCGTGTCACGTCTGAATTTTGTGATCTCTCTTTCAACGAACAGGCCTGGGAGCAAGATCGAAGACAAAGAAGATTTCATCTCAAAATGTGGACAATGATGTTTGAATGGACAAGGAAATAATTCAACTGTGATGAAACCGGCTTTTTGCAAGAACACATTGATATAGTTAGCAGTTCACACCATCTCCTCAAGTAAATACATGTTTGTTCTATTCATGAAAAGGTAAGAAGTATCTCATTCATAACACAAACACATTTTAAGCCCGATAATCCACTTCTGCTCTTTATATTTTATCTTCAAAATAAATATGATAAATTTGATTTGTCTCGAAAAGGAGAACTTCTTACTTTTTTAGTTACATACAACAATACTAACTAAAATACATTCGTACACTCATGTACATAAAATAAATTTGGACAAGACGGGCTTAGAAACTGAGGTAACGTGATGAGCAAAGTTGTTTGGTGCAGGACAGAGATTGATTTTTCGAAGATAAAATTTCAAAGTGGAACAAAGGCCCACTTCTTTGGGAATATTTCAAGCTGGACGGATGGAGTAATTTCTAATTAAATATCCCTTGATTGATTAGCCTCCTGATAGTGGGACGTTAATAAAGCGATGGTTTTACCTAGGTACCTTTGTTCCCTTTCTTCATACTTATGTACAATGAATCTCTATTAACTTGACCCTCTTCTGTAGTCTTTCCACCTGAGCTAAGAAAGAAAAACGTATAACTACGCTATGTATTTTTTCAGCCTTTCAATCATAAGAAAGTAGTATTATCTCGGCTTTTTAGATGTTGCCAATTTTTGCTGAGGAAGTTTGTGGATAGAAATTTGGAATTTGGAGATTTTGCCCGGACAGCGGCACTCAACTTACTCTTCTATCGAATTTGAACTGCCAAGGGGTTCATTAACGTGCGCAACGCACGCACGGGATCTCCGAAATGAGTCAGTGAAATAATGCGACCTTTTGATCTTCGTGTCCTTCCATCCTCCACCAATGCACGACCTGCGAGTCGATCTCGGCCTGATTTTCCATGAGCAGACGCTATGACAAAGAACCACTCCATTCCCCCCCCTCCCCGTGTGTGGTAGATCTCTAAAACTGTTTAATCAACACATTCTATTTATTATCTCAAGGTTTCAAGGTTTCATTGTCCAGTGAGGCTGACACTACTGAAATCTGAAATGTAATGTTCAAAATTGCGCAATACATTCATAACTATTTTTTACTCCATCCCCGCACAGCATCGGCCATGTGTTGAGGGATTCATAAACCAGATCCTAGACCGTATTATGCCTTTGTGCTCATTGATAGAAGAGGAATTAAGATTGTAGTATCAATAGATAACTACATAAATGCAAAACAAGATGTTTACTACTCTTAACATTTGACAATTGTGGTAGTTTTTGATGGTATAGGACAAGCTTATTATTACCGCTTGAGTGATTTTTGCTTATTTGTCTTCGTGCAGTATGAACTGTGGTTGCGTATGTGGACAATAATAATTAATTGTTAGTTTAACACTTTGGGTCAGTAGACACACGGTTAGATATGTAGATAGGCAGAAACACAGGCAGGTCAAGGATAAAATAGACCATTAGACAGAAGTAACAGATATGTATATTATATAGAGAGAAACTCCAGCTAGGTCTGTCTATCTGTGGTAACATCAACACTTACAAATCCGAAAGCTTTTTGAAAGGCGTGAATGCTGTAGGCAATGTGGGTCACGTTGTTTGATAGCAGCGGAATTTCCTTAGCCTCCATCTCCTCTACAGTCTTAGACAGACCTGCAGGTGAGAGGCAGACAACCATAATCAAATATATGATATATGTAGTAAAGGTGTGAATAGAACAAAACTTTGACTGGCAAATTTCAAAGTTACATAATAATAAGACCAGGACAATATTCCAAGAACGACAAATCTGGATGTAGAATGGAGAATAAGAATCATAGGGCAGATAGAATCAAAATGAGAATAGGACAAACCTCACTTAAAGAAACAGAAAATGTCGAATAGAGATGTGAGTAGGACAAAATGTCATGAACGAATGGAAAATATCGAGTACACCGATGAGAGCAAGGCAGAAAGCTCTATGAACATATGCAAAAACGCGTAGTAGAGACGTGCTTATTTTTAAACAGAATTAACACACAAATTATCATTTGAAAGAAATGAACATTCAAAATGAACATTAACATCACCTTAAAAGCTCTGATGTTCATGCATGTTTTCATGACACTCAGAGGGTTACTGTGAGGCGTGGAAATAGAGAGTTAACAATCATAACCTGCCAAGCAACAGTAATGACCTAGACAGGGGTGATGGGCATCGTGGCTGGCAGGAATAGTAGATTTTGTTATCTACCATGTTGGCTTTGGACTATACTAAGTTGTTTTCAAGCTGTATGGAAGAAATATTATAAGGTCACATTGTATGCTAGGAATTCCTTTACTGTTTTAGAAACACAATCAACACATACGTGAAATACCTCTCAAAGTCTCTTGTTATCAATACCAAAATACAAGGGACTTAGAGCCAATCAAAAACTCTAATCTTCTCAAAAACTGAATCTGATCACTTGGTATCATTTATATTTCTACGAATCAATTTATTATCATTCTGCACCTTACCATTCCAGTCCATATCTTCCAGATCCTGTATCCTCTGCTGCAGTGAGTCCTTCACCATGTCCTCCATTTCGTTCAATCTATCCTCTACTTCAGAGTGGGCGTCTGTAAGATCGTGGAGTTGTTGCTCCAGCACGTGGATGCGCGTGTTCTCCAGCTCGTCCATACGCTCGTTGACTTTGAACAGCTCGTCGTTTTGTGTCTGAGGGTTGGAAATAGTTGGAAGAGTGGGATAAAGTCAGGGGCAATAAGCTGGGAAATGAGAGGAAAAACTGATGGGACATCGTTGTATCAAGCTATGTTACTTCCCTTTGATAAACCAGAAATAGTGTTGAATGAGTACTGTAAAGAAGTAAAAGAAATCACGTTTGGGCTTTTGCTTGTAACATATGCCATGAAAAATGCCAAACAAAGATTATGGTTTCTTCTTTTTTGTTGAAATTTATCAATTTGTTTGTTTTTGGTCAATCTTCCGGATAACATGAAGTAAAGTGATTTTTCTTCTTCACACTGCTTGCTTCACATACGGTAGTTATTGAAATAGTCAGAACGATCTTCTATTAAGATCAAAAGCAAAGATACGGCAGAAACAGCTACAGTGGGGGTAAAATGGAGCAAGTCAGACATCAATGGGAGGAAACAGTCAGGTTCTAACTAATTAATGAGGCGAAAGTGAAACTTAGGGTCGAGGATCAAGACTTAAAAGAGAAGGAAAGTTCTGATCAAGAACAATTGCAATGGGAGGAGGAAGAAAACTAGAATCTAGACCAACAAAAATCTAGACTAAAATTCCAAGACAATAGGATTAAAAGATTAGAATCTTGAGCTGTGGATTGAAAAAAAAAAAGTTGGGGTCTAGAAGAAAGGAGATAAATAGGATAAACAACAATAAATTGAAACATACACACACACACAAAGACACACACAGACAAACACAAACACACACGAAACGACAACAACAACGACAACAACAACAACAACAACAAAAAGTAAGGTCTCGAGCAGTATTTTGTATGAGCAACAGAATTGGACATTATCAATACAACGAAAGAATGAAAAGCATACGTTTAGCACATTCAAACTACTCCCAAAGTGCAGTTACTATCTTCAGCTCTAAATGAAAAAAAAAAAAGCCCACTGTTTCTTAATTTTGAAACCACAAACAAGGGATTTTGCAAGGGTATCAGACTGGAGAAAGTACAAATAGTAACATGGATACTGTAATAGTAAAATGCAATCCATCACTGACAAGGAAACATTTTTGTCACATAAATGATAATTTGTTCGGTCATTGCAAAAGATAGTCGGTCAGATGACAATAACCACTCAGTACCACGACTGATGAAAGGTGTTGCAATTGCAAAAGACAGTCAGAGTAACAATACTGATAATCGGTTATAGTAATCTAATGAAGCTGAAGGTTATAAAATGTTGTAATGGATAGTTGTATTTCTACTTATAACTGATGATGGTAAAAGTATCGTCTAAAATAGAAAAGAACACATGTAGGTGTGACCACGAAAGCGGAACTATACAAATCAAATTTTGATCGTAACAGGAGTGGTGTTATCACTTGTTCTATGTCCATAGATCCCGTAACAGGCTGTTACCTGGGTATAGCTTACTGTACACACGTAGAAGGGTTGCGTATAATATCATTTCTATGTGAGCTATGTCTTGATTGATTTGTTCGCTGTGTGTTGTTCGTTCACGTAACATCTGAACAAATGTGGGATATCCATCTGTGACACGTATGTGTGTGTGTATGTGTGCGTGCGTGTGTGTGCATTTGTGTATGTGTATGGGGGTGATGGTATATATACATTTGGATGAATGAAGGACAGATCCTGGCCGGTAACAAAGAAATGACGATATAACTGTCTTCACGAATTGGACAGATCAACTGTCTTTCTGAGCCCAGGCTATCAGTCTGTAATAATCAGTTTTGATATAAAACCATGAAATAATTATAAATTAAATAGATTTGGTAAAAGTTGACACATGAAAGCCTAGTGGCCTTAAACGATATTGATATTGCCTTGGAAAAAAATGCAGTAGTGCATGTGTCACTTTTCTGTCACCATTAAATTGATCCATTGCCTTAGTCTATAGTCCAGTGACTGTGACACTTAAGCAGTTTGGGCCTTGAAAGGTCGAAATGCGGATTCTCAAGCAATGCTGTTTAGTGATATTTAGGACAGATGGGTCATGATGCATAAAAATGAGACCCAACTTGTACTAAAACTATATTTAAAATATGCCTTAAAAAAGCAAAATGTATAATCTCTGATGTAAAACATCCATTAAATCCCGAGAATGCTGTATCAAACATAAAATGCAGGGACTTCTTCAAAAAAATAAATAAATAAATAAAAAAATAAAAATAAGAATAAATATATTTATATATAAGAATTCTTTTGTACCATTATCAGTCAAAGTGTTACAGAATTTGGACTGATGAATGTATTCGTAGTCGTGTTCGTAAAAGCTAACAGGCTATCCTCTGAATGCCCAGCCATTCACTTACGTGTGTGTCTAATTAATTTGCATTAAACAAATGTTTTTCCCTTTAATAAAAAATCGAGTCATTTTTACTGTTCTGACTTTGATCTGTATTCTAATGTCAGAAAGAAGGACGCATACGTCAACATACTATATTATAATTGTTCACCAAACAGATTTAGATAGACATATATATATATTTTTTTTTTTTGGGGGGGGGGCGGGGGGGGTGTTTTGTTTTATAGCAATGTTTCTTTGTGTGTGTGTGTGTGCTTTTGTTGTTGTTGTTGTTGTTGTTGTTTTCTTTTCTTGGGCTAAAAGAAACAAACAAGCAAACAAACAAATAAACAAAACAAAAACAAAACAAAAAAACTGAAAGAAAAAAAAGAAATTTAAGTCAGTATCGCTGGAATGGAAACAACTAGGAAAAACATTTATCAAATCCATATCACAAACTGATATCATTTTTGAATTTGTTATAAAGCCCAGAGAACGAAAGGTGAATGCACAGAACAAGATATCAACATGGCAGTACCACAATCGTACCGGTCTTTATTATTATTAATTTTATTTTTTTTTTTTGTATGTGTAGTTTAAGAGTTTTGATGCCACTCATAATCCCCACTATACTAGAAATCTAATTAATAGAGAACATTCAATAGTGAGCATTCCTCTATACAATCCTCATACAGTGCTAACTCTCAACTCTTTACTATTTGTTATCATAAAAGGCGGACCCAGTGGAAAAACTCACGTACACTTTCAGAAGCCTGAGACATCCACAAGACTGCTGCCAGTGAGGGATAAATCCTGATCAATCTAACAAGTGAAAGTCTGTGTTTATGGTTGGGAATTTTTTAATGTTAACTTGGTTGTCAGGAAACTAGAACCATTTCCTAGTGGTCGTGAAATATGTAACCAACCAACCTTGTAATCACTGTCTACCCTGTTGTTGTAGCTGTCTCCATGGTAACCGTTGACCCTGCTGTTAGTCAATGCTTGCTGGTCTCCTTGGACCGCCGAGTTTCCGCTCACTTGTACAGTACTCACTCTGAGAGCTAAAGCCTCAAACTTCTCATTCAACTCTCGTAGCTGTAAACAAACATATTAATATTATGGTCTTTAAATACACAACAAATTTATTTAGAGGTAACACTTTTACAGCACTGTTATCACATTGGAATGTAAGAGGAGGTAAAAAAAAAAGAAGCAAATAGATAGATAGATAGATAGATAGATAGATAGATAGATAGATAGATAGATAGATAGACAGACAGACAGACAGA